>JBCNJP010008579.1:0-38859 GCA_039602395.1 Deinandra increscens subsp. villosa
ACACAACGCACATATCAGGTATCAACAATTCACCAATTTCATTTCACTCATTAAATGAGCAAACCTTGCAATCAGATTTGGAGTTGATTCATTTTGATAATGTTTGAAACTATCAAATTCCTTCTTCAACACCTTTTGTCGACTTTTCTTGTATTGATCATTAACTTCACATCTCTTTTCTAAAGCATCCCACACACTCTTTGCTGTGCAGTTACTTGAAAATTGATGCAACAATTCTGTAGGTAATGCCATCGTCAAAGTACCATAGGCTTTCTTCTCGGCTTGATACGCTTTCTTTTGTTCACCGGAAAGCTTTCTTTGAAGAATTGGTTCTCCGTCTTCACCCTTAGGAAACACATATTGCTCAGAATATGATAACCACATATCAATATCATTTGCCAAAACATACGTTTCAAATTGTGTAACCCAACTATGATAATCTTCCAATTTGAGCAATTTAGGAACTTTCTGACTTGTTCCGATTTAATTATCATAGTTCATCATCGTTTGCATCGTAGTCTGAACTGAATTTTGAATAGACGCGAACGCTTGAAAATCGGACATCTTTTCCACAAACTTGTATACCAAAACTTCAAACTCAAAAACGAAGGTCTTAGAAGTGGATTTTGGGTACCAAAATGGAGGATACTAGCCATTAGGCTAGTAAAAGTATAGATCTTTCCGAGACGAACGTTTTGACTGGTATTAGCTCCCGTATCTCTTTACGGTTCTCAAGTTACGTCAGTTTTTGTAAACCACTCAAACTCTTAACACTGTTCACCGAACCTTCGCCGAACCTCCTCCGAGCTACCTCCGAACTTAGAAAAACAGAAACGTGACCTTCGGAAGAAAAACAGAAACTGGACCGAACTTTGCCCAAACGTGGACCGATCTCTCACCAAACCCTCACCGAACGAGAATCTCACTGAACGCTGTCCGAATCTCGAGTTCGGAGCTGTTACGCCGAACTTGTCCGAACCTCAGACGAGACAAACTTCACTCGACACCATCTTCTCGATTTTCAGTGTTTTTTATTGGAATTTTCGATAGGAAATCAAGTAAACTCAATTGAAACGAATTAGGAATGAATTTTTGACTTGAAGCACACTCGAGAAGATCAAACGACCTAAAAAATGATTGACATTTTTGCAAACACGAGAATTTTGAATCAAAACTCCAAAAAACAGTGATTTCCGACTAGTAGAGCAAACCAAATGCTCTAATACCACTTGAAATTGCTTGAGCGTGTGGATCGTCTACTTAATCGTTATGAAATCAATGTAATACGAGATGAAACACAAAAAGTAAATACAAATGACTTGTATTAACCATACTTATACTAATCTAAACCCGCTGGTCCGAACCTCAAGTTCGGCCCAAGGTTCGCTGGGTCCGAACTTGGAGTTCGACCAGAGTTCGGCCAGAACCTATTTAGCACAACTTTGTCTTGTATTCGATACTTCACATGATGATCAAGAACCATGTATCAACACAAATGACCGGACTTTGTCTGCATGCTCACAAGGCCGACCTGATTGTTGTTCGTTTGACGTTCTACTTTATTTTCTTTGGTGTTTCGTATAACTCGTCGGACTTTCTCTGCGTGTATGGGAGTACCGACCTAATTGTTGTTGGGTTATACAATTTCAACTTGTTTTATTTTTCTCATTTTGTTAAATCCGAGGCCTTATCTGCGTATCGAAAGATCGACCTTATGGTAGACGATTTAACGTTCTTATTTCTTTTTGCATGGAACACAGTTGATAATATCATGAAAATATTATGCTTTGTGATATTCATAAGTGTAATCATATGAGAAAAGGAAGAAATCACACAAGAAAAAGAAAATGTCTGATTAGTCTGATAGTGTGTAATACACTGGTCAAAAGCAAATCTAATCAATATCTTAACATATCCAGATGTTATGAGTATGATTCTACCTGAGTTTATGATGGAAAAATTATACCGGCAATCAGCATGACTTATGTGCTTCAATTAGTTGAAATTGAAGTGTAGTTTAGTGCGTCATGTTTAATATGATCCCATACAATGATCTTTCTCATACCAAAAATAGTGTTTGATTTTGTATTGCAATTTCATTTCATTTCAGAAAAATACAAAAAGACTTTTGGTGTGTTTTAGCATAAGCTTTGAAAAATCAAAAAGATTTTAGGTTTGTTTTGATATAAACTTTCTAAAAGTCAAAAAGATTTTGTTTCTGCTTTATTTTCGATCTAATCAACACGTGATGCAAATTCAAATTTTCAAAATCATATCTTGGAGTCTCGAAGAGACGTTTTGCGTTGAGATTATTTAAATTTTGAGCAGGTTGCTAATGTGAAAGTAATCACAACTTTAAGTCTTCTGAAGCTACTGATACAGACAGAGATACACCAGACAATGTCAAGTATTCAAGATCAAGTTACAATCAAGTTGAGGAAGAGTTTGTTCGAAGATGTTTTTCATTGGACGAATGGATTCTGGACTTAAGGGGGAGCTTGATTGAAGATACAATTTTGATGATGTTGAAGAGATACTGCACACGACCGGGGGGGGGGGGGGGGTTGTAGATACAAGATCTATGCGCCGTGTGAAGTATTAAGCCAAGACAAAGACCAAGATCAAAACAAGATAGCTGCCGACCGAACCTGAGGTTCGGATCAAACGAACTTCAGGTTCGGCTGAAGTTCGGCAGGTCGCTATAAATAGATGTTGTGTTCATTGTAATCGGGGACTGAGAGTGTGAGATTCGTGCTTAAGTGTGTGTTTACCATAGTGTTTTCTCTGAGTCATTTCTGAGTGTTTGCTAATTGTAATTGTTCATTTTGATCAATAAAACAATCGGTTAATTACTTGTTTCATATCCGAATTAGCTAGATTGAGTAGACGATCCGATGCTCATGCAATTTCAGTAACTATCGAGCACCTATCGATTTTACATACGTAAGTGTGTGTCTGCACATGAGTAACATAGCTTAGACGACGGTATTGATATCAAGTAATTCCAAATATGACGTATGTGACAATTTCAATACGTGATAAAATTCGTTTGTTTAAAAGCAGTCAAAAATGACATTTAATCAAGAACACAGATTTACGAAAATCAATGTGCATATGTTATTCCAAATAATGAATGTAGAGATGATCGGGTAAATATATATTCGTAAATATATATATCGAGGCGTAGTCAAAAGTGTGAAAAATAAAACGTCCTAAATATGTATTTATATGCCGTGTCAAAATTCAAGAGTTTAAAGAAAAATCCTTAAAAACGTTCTCATGAAAATAAATCAAATACGTCTATTTTTTTTAAAACTAATTCATATTAATATTAAAGAAATTATTAAATTTTTAAATCTATTTAAATCCTAACGTTTTTATATTATAAACATTCATCGAGAACCCTAAGGGGGTCGAAAATAACGTAGGGGAATAATTGGTGAACGGTTTCGAGTCAAGCAACCAAGGGAACCAAAGAAAATATAGAAACTATAAAACAGAGCTCCAAATAACCAGAGGTCACTAGGTTTGAACCTGGGACCTCAAGTTTACATACGAATGACCCAACCGTTGGGACAGCAGCGCGTCTGCATTAAGTTTCGCGTCCCATAGTTTTTGTGTTAAGCAATTCAGGCCAAATAAGGTAAAATAAAGATATTAAGGAAAAAGGGTGGTTGTTGGACTCGAACACGCGACCTCCGCGTTACAGGCCGAAGGACCTGGCCACTGGGGCATCTGACCCGTTTGAGTTTTAAACCGACGCTCAATGTATATAATACATAATGGACGAGTATCTTCTTCCTCATACAAAACCCTAAGTTCCCCGGAACTATTTACGGTCACCGGAAAATCGTAAAAACGGGAAACGAGACAAGGATATCATGCGATTAACTTAGGGAACCATTTACCTCGAATCGAAAAATGCAAGATGGTGAGTTTTTGATGCTGAATCGAAACCTGAACACTCGATCTCGACTCCGATTGTGAACCCACATGCTCTTGGTTGTTCAACAGGGATCCCCGATCACTGTATGGTAGTCGACCGGTGATCTGTAAAACACAATACGGATCTTGCTAGTGCATTATTACATTCGGATTCGGACACACAAGGTAAATAATCTTCCGTATATTGATCACAGCTTGTAAACAGAGAGTACACAGAGTATTCAGGTTACACTTTGTAAAACACACACTTAAGAAAGCTCAAACCTCACTCACTCTCTCTGAATCAAACTGAAACCTATATATAGAGACTGGGCCAGCGGACCAACTTACCAGCGTATCAGGTGGTCCGGCGGATCACCTGATCCGCCACTGATCCGCTGGATACATAAAACACAAACTAATAAATTACATATTCAAAACATCAAGATCTAGCACTAGACAACAAAAAATGCTCTAACAAACTCCCCCTTGTCTTGTGCTAGTCTTCAGAAGCTTTTGATTCTGTCTTCTTCCAATCACGTCTTCTGTTATTCCCAGCATGAATCCCACCACCAAAACAAACATTTATCACCTTTTGAAACTGCATTGCTTGATCACGACATTCAGGTTTGTAGAGAATCTTGCTAGAATGTAGCTTTTCAATATCATTCTTTGACAAGTTTATCAACGACATCGGGTCATAGATTCTTACAACCTTGTTGTCTTCTTGAATCACAATAACAGCTTCACCAGTCACTTCATCATAATACCACCATCTCAAAGTCTTGATGAAATCTTGTTCAAGCCTTTTGAGAGGTATTTTCTTGAGCTGAATCGGCTTCTTATACTTGAGAATCACTACTGGTCTGCCTGTGATATGATGGATATCTGTTGGATGCTCAGAGTAAGTTGGTCTTTGTGGAGTCAAAAACCTGAATCTTCCTTGACATTCTTCAATTAACTTCTCCTTAAACACAGCAGCCAAAGTATTTCCTCCAGGATTCAAAAATTGACTTCTAGCCAAGTCTCTCACATCACAAACAGGTAATGTATTGAATCTTGTAGCATTCTTCAGATATACAATCCCAAACTCCCTCTTGATAGCATAGCATTTGAGTTCAGAATCGTACATCCAGCTGATAATCTTTCCAGTAGCTTGTCTTCCTTTTCTATCAAAAAATCTTTTCTGATCAACAGATTTTGACGACTTTTCAACTTGGACTGGAACTGGAAGTTTCTTAGCCCTCTGATCTTTTAACTAAGCTTCAAATAACAGCTTCTTTTCTTCTTCTTCAGACATATTAACAGATTCAGATGCTTCAGGTTGTTCTGATGGTTTCTCTGTTTCAACCTTATCCTCACTGTCTTTTCCAAAGAAGTTAAAACCTTCAGAATAGTCGTTATCAGAAAAATTTCCATACATCGTTGGATCATCCGGATATTCTTCTGCCGTCATGTCTTCCACTTCCACATGTTCATCTTCAAATACCACCTCTTCTTCTGAATTATCTTCCTGATATGGCTCAGCAACTGGCACATTCTCAACATCATCCACATTTAGAGCAAAAGTAGCTGCCAGCTGCTCTTTTGTGAAGGGATTAATCAACTCTCCCTCTTTCATTTCAACCCTCGATATCGGAGTTACATCATATATTTCTTTGTCTGTAAACTCCCCCTGAGATGTCGTACCAGCAGCAGCAGCCGATGATGTTCTTGCTGTATCAGTACCAGCACCAGCACCACTAGCACCACCATCAGGATTATCAGGATCATCGTTTAAAGACTTCATCACATCCTCTTCTTCCCTGCACGTTTCTTCAGGATTTGGCCTCTTCTCCCCCTGAGCAGCTAAAGCTGTAAGCACTTGCTTAAGTTGCTCACCCATAGACAGAGACAATTGCTTTAACTGAGCAATTTCCCGATCTTTTGCCTCATCCTGAGCTTTTAACCGAGCAAGTTCCTTTGTATGCGATTGATCTCTAGCAACCAATTCTTTACACAAAATTTTCAGCCCAGAAATCTCTTCAGCCTGCACTTTGTTTGTATGTTCTACTCTTTCAAATCGAGCTTGAAACAAAGCAAGCTTCAAATCAACAGAAGAAATTGTGGAAGTAGTTGAAGACGTGGAAGCAGAACCAGTAGTTGACGGTCTTTTGATAGTTAACTTTCTGATTGGAGGTTGTTGTGAACTCTGAACATCAGCTGTTTTGGTGGTTGGTTGTATTGGAATAGAAGACGACGAAGTCACTTTCTGCTTCTTGCTAGGAGGGCTTTGCCCAGATTTTCTGGCATCAGCAAGAAACGAACCAGGCTTCACTCCTTTATATCCGACAGCCACACTTTTCATACGTTTGCCAGAAGCAACTGCAGGAGCTTTACCTTTATCAACCGGCTTTGACTTAGCCACAGGCTCCTCCATACTCGGAGTATAGGATGGATCATTATCAGTATCTTCAGCCTGTTTTGTTCTACTCTCAAAAACAGAGGTATCTTGATTGTGAGCTTTTAGATAAGCAATATGAGCCTTAGACCCTCTCCGTACAGGAACTTCTCTTGTATTGTGCAAAATGGTAACATATTCACCAGAGTCTGATTTAGTTTCTGACGAACTACCAATTACATCATCACCCTCATCTGAAATATTCACCCGGTCAGATTCATTGACAGCTTCAGTAGTTACTGGCTCTGGATTTTGTTCTTGAACTACAGGTTGTTGTACTACAGGTTCTTGTACAACAGGTTCTTGTACTACAGGCTCTTGATTTACAGGTTGCTCACCATCATCATCTTCTGCAACTTCAGTTGGAAATCCATGATCATTGTAATGTAGTTCATCATCAGAACTGTCATCATGTTTTGCAGCACCATTAGCTGGAGCCACATAAGTCGGATTAGCAAGATGACCAATCAACCTCTTATTTGGTGGAGGAATAGCATTTCCCTTTCTCTTGTAGTACACAGGGATCTTGCCAACAGCTACTCTATTCATATGCTTCATATCGATGATAGCAGCAGCGTTCTTTGGAAGGTTTGGATGCATATCATTCAAAATCATCTGTAGAAATCTTGGATACATGATACTGCGCACTTGTTTCACTAAGATATTTTCCCTCATGTAGTTAAATACCCAACCAGAAAAATTGAATTCTCTGTTTAATACCAAAGCACTAAAGAAAGACAGCACCTTCAAGTCAAACTCTTCTTGGCCTCTTGTTCGATTTCCAAAACATTTAATGATCACATGCATCAAGTACTTATAAGGAGGACTCAGATTTGCCTTAAGATACCATGGAACATATAGTTGTCCATCATACTTGATCCTTTTCAATAATGCCACCAAATCTTCTTCAGGAAATTCAGTCGGATAAGTATCTTGATCATTAAATCTTAAAACTCTTCTCACATCAGCTTCAGATATCACCACATCAGTTTCTAGAATCTTTGCACGAATAACAGATGGAGTCACCGAACAGTCTACTTGTGCTGAATTCCAGAACATGACTAACAAGTCTTTATACGGCGGACATTCATGAGTTGCAGCATAAAATATTCTTGAACGTCTGACGAACTCAAAAATATTGAGAAAATGCGGCCTCCACTTTTCTGCAACATCAAGATAGGCACAAACGTTTTGTTCTCCAATTGATTTAAAATCAGCCATTTCTGTTCATGTCATTAAAACAAACTGTCATTAGAATCAATTAATATAATCAAAACGCTCAATGACAATCGCTGATATTAGACAAATCGCTCAAACGACTAACTTTTGAAAATTTTTCTGAGCGGATCAACCCACGGATCAAATTTATGTATCCGGATCATCTGGTCCGGCGGACCAGTTGCGGATCATATTATTCAGCAGATCATTTGATCCGGCGGATCACTTGATCCGGCGGATCACAATCGTTGACCGCGGATCAGATTAGTCAACCGGATCAGCTCCGTATCAATTTGAAAATCTGGTCCGGCGGATCAGTTGATCCGGCGGACGATCAGTTATCGAACAGTCACTTTCAATTTTTTTTCAACATTCAAGTGTTTGTTTTGGAATCACAGAACAAGAATTCAATCAAGAGTATACTACGACTCGAATCATGTGCTTTGAAGACATTGACATTGGCTAAAACAGTTTAAACAAGCATCAACTCGGGTTTTTCAAAAAACCGAGACTTTAAATCTCAAATTTAACAGTAATTATTCAACCATTGCAGAAATTAAACCCATCAACCTGTGCGCAATCAAACAACCTACCTGTAGCATCAAAAATTTCGGTCAGAGCTTCGGTAACGATTGAGATATCAAGAAAATTATGAAAATAGGGGTTCGAGGGTTTTTCTGAGATGAAAGTACTTGATCCGCGAGTAATGAACTCTCGCGGATCAGATTGGAATTTATACCCAACATTTGATCCGCCGGATCTGTAGGGCTATTATTATTAAAGCATGAACATTAGTGGGCTTTTGTGTTTGGGCTTATTAGATATTGGGCTAGTTAGTGATTATGATTGGGCCATGTGGGCTTCTAACTAGGTTTGCGATTTTGTAAGGGCTATATAAGCCTCTCTTGTAAGTGTTTATGATTCAAGCTTTTCAAATACAAAAGACAGTTTACGATTTCTTCATTTGTTTCTATTTCCGATCAGCTTCCAAGTAAGAGGGTTTTCATTCAAGATTCAATCTTTATCTTAGATTGAATCTATTTTCTTCTACTTGTTTCTTGGATCAATCGTGTTTGAGGATTCCGCACTCATTCACGATCAAATATCGTGTGTTTGGTTTATTTTCGGACCTACAATTGGTATCAGAGCCTAAGAATCTTCGATTCGAGGCTCTCACGATATTGATTCGAGTATTTTCTGGGTTGTTTTCGAGTTTTGCTTGAAGATTTGAAGGTTTTTGGGAGTTTACGACCTTTGCTGCTGCTGATCTTCGAGGTTTCTGGGTTTTGGAGGTGTTCACGATCGTTTTTTTGGTTGAAGATTGCCTATTTACGACTTGGTGGAGAAGGGTTTACGACTGTACTTGCATTTACGATTTTGCATAATCGTAAAAGGGTGTTTACGACTTGCTCGAGTCGGAAACAGTGTTTACGACTAACGGAGTCGTAATCGGAAATCGTAATTAGCGTTTACGATCATTTGAGGCGGTTTGGTGTTTACGAGTGCCACGTGTCATCGTGAATTGTGTTCCCGATCGTAATCAAGGTGATTCGCGATCGTAATCAAGAGTGCTTGCGATCGTAATCACGTTTGTTGTCGATCGTAATCAAGGATGTTTGTTGGACATTTGGACTTTAGGTTAAGTTACCCAAGCTATTGAAATGGATTTTGAGCCGAGCATGTACCAGAAACTGGATTTCGAGATCGGATCTATAACTCGTCCGCCAAGACTAACTTCAGCGGATAATTTCTTAGAGTGGAAGTACAGATTCGAAAATCATTTGAAGAGTGTGGATCTGAGACTATGGAGGGCTGTTCTCAATGGACCGTACACGCCTACTCACACAACGGGAGCAAATGCTAGGAAAGGAGAAGAAAGAGGATGAATATGATGATGATGACTGGGAGAGGTGCAACAAGGCTGAGAGGGCTTTTGCAATAATGACTATGGCCCTAACTCCAGACATCGCTCAAGGGTTCAAGCACTGCAAAACAGCAAAGCAACTGTGGAACGCTTTGATTGTTGCTTATGAAGGAAATCCGGATATCAAGGCTAGTAGGAAGCAGATGTTGAAGCAGAAGTTTAACTTGTTCAACCATATCCAGGGTGAATCTTTTGAGGCTCAAGTTCAGAGGTATGTGTCCTTGATGGCAGAGATGTCCAGTTATGGTGTGGAGCCGGACACTGAAGACAAGAATTTGAAGTTGCTAAACAGTCTGCCTAAATCTTGGAACACCAATATATCCATCATCAAAGACAACAACAGACTGACTGAAGTGACTTTGGATGAACTAATTAACAAACTGAAGTCAAAGATGATAGATGATAAGCAGAGAGAGCTAAACCACATAAGCTCATTAAGTTTGGCTGGGAAGTTGAATCAGGCTCTGTTATCTGAAGAAGTTGAAGGTAAGCATGAAGGAAAGGCTTCGGGAAGTGGATCAAGTTCAGTTTCAATGGGTAATGCATTTGTGGCACAGCCTCAAGGAAGTTCAAGCGGAGGTGTCAACTCTGGTGATGTCAATGATCCTAACTTTGCCCTTGGAATGGGTTTCATGAACAGCTATCATGCCCTTGTGGCCGGGAATCTTGTACCTTCTGATATGGTGGCTGGTGATCTTAATCAGATAAATCCTGAGGACGTGGAGATGCTAGATGTCTCTTGGCAAATGGCCATGGCTGTTTTCAGAGCCAAGAAATTTATGGCCAAAACTGGAAGGAACGTCTGGAAGGATCAGGATAAAATCAGAATGGGGTTTGACAAGTCGAAGCTGAGGTGCTACAATTGTGATGAGTATGGTCACTTTGCCAGGGAATGCACGAAGCCAAAGAAAGAGAGGGTTGAAGAGAAGAAGGCAGCTGAGGTAAAAGGTAAAGGAGAAGACAAGGCATTGGTGGTTCAGGGAGGTGGTGGTTATGACTGGACCCCCCAGCTGAGGGAACTGACCCCCCAGATGAAGGATCTTAGTTTGTCACATGCTTTGATTGCTACTGCTGAAGAGGGTGATGAAGAACATCATGCTTTTGTGGTCACTGATGAGGAAAAGCCTGAGGAGACTGAGATAGAAGACAAGGAAGCGTACGTTGCTGCTGCTGAGAACCTCAAGGTATGTTCTGATCCCACTTGTGCTCGTATTATACCTGGTCTTAGACAAGTCTGTAAGAATTATCAACTAGAATTGTTTGAGATCAAGTGTGAGAGGAGTTCATTTAAGGGTAGATGGATAAAAGGTGAGGAAAAGATTAAGGCACAAAAGCTAGATATTGTTAAGTACCAACAGATAGCAACTGAACAATCTATCCTGTATGATAATGCTAAATTAGAAATAGCTGACCTTAGAAAGCAGGTAGATGAATTGACACATAAGAACAATGAGATGCAGGTTCAGTTAGATGTGAATAAATTAAGAAACAAAAGAATGCTTCAGGCAGGTAAAGAACTATCTCAGGCTATCACTTGTGGTCAAGTAGGGAAACATACGCCAGGATTTGGGTCGGAAAAGTCTGACAAGTCCGTGGCCGCAAATGTTGTAATTCCCCCACCTATCCCTAGAGATATTATAGGAGTGCTCTATGAGGAGGATCAGGTAGACAGAACTAAGTCAGGTTATCATGAAGCAGGTCCTCCTATAGATAGTATGTTGGTAGGTGTGACCCCTATGACAGAAGAGGAGTTAGAAAGAGAGAGACTTGGAATATATGGGATGAGTAGTCAGAACAAGGTAGATGAACACAGAAATGAACCAGGCCCTTCCCAGGAATCATTAAACAATAATGTTAGTCCTACTAATGTTTCTGTTACATGTGCAGATGTTGTAGGGATTGAAGATGTATCTGGGGAGGATGCTGAATGCTTGAGAGTCAATGAGTGTCATGAGTCTAGTTGTTCTGTTGTCTAGTTTACCTAAGGATGACGTTCTGGCATCTGTGTCAGAACTTGAAGCATCCAAGTCCAATCAAATTGTCTTGTTAAAACATGTTTCTAATCCTAATGAAGTCGTTAGTTCTTTTAAAATGCGTGTTCCTAACACAAAGATTGGCCGTCAGTCTAAGCCCAATGATTTTGTTCCGTATCCCCAGGTTGTGTCAACTTATAATAGAACTGATAAATCAAAATCTGAACAATTTTGTTTAATAACACAACCTGAAAAACATTCAAAACGTGTGATACACAAATGGGATGATCAACCGGAATGGAAGTCGTCTTACCCAAGACGCTCATACTTGTGTAGCAACGTCAATGGGCCTAGACAAATGAATTGTTTTCAATGTGGTCAACCAGGTCATTTTGCTGCTAATTGTATGAACAGACCCTATGAGCCATATTATCCGCAGAACAAGCGGACAAATATGCTTGAGAAAATGATGAGGGGTGAGAACAGAACTCAAAAGCAGCAAGCTTCGTCACAGGGGAAGCAGAGTTCTGAACCAATGAAGACTCAAAAGTCTAAGGTTCTAAACACAAAAGCCCCAGTGACAAAGCCTGTCAATGAAAGGAGAGATGTGGGCCAAACTTCAAAACCTGCTCATGCAGCTAAAGAAGTTTACAACAGACCTAACAAAGTTAAAACAAAGCCTTTTGAGAAACAAGTGCAAAAAGTTAATCAGACTGCTGAACCTAAGGGTAAAGCAGTTATGGAACAACCAAAAACTGTTACTCAACCAAAACAAATGGTTTATACCAAATTAAAACTTGAGTGGACACCGGTTGTTAAAACAAAAGGTAAAAAGGCTGCATCTCCTCCAAGAAAAGCATCACCCACAAAGAACTCTGCTAGTAGTTCAAACTCACAAAAGCAACCAAATTGGAAGCCAAAAGTTAATGCTAAAACTGTAAATCAACCTGAATCAAAAGCAGGAATGTCTTTCAAAATGGTTAACTACATTGACTCCAAGGGAGTGCCCAGATCTGTTATGACCTGGGTACCTGACTCTAACTGATCTCTGATTTGTGTAGGGACAGCCTAGAAGATCTGTCAACAATCTCTGGTATGTTGATAGTGGTTGCTCCCGACACATGACCGGAGATCTGTCTCTTTTGGAAGATGTAGAGGATTTCAATGGAGGTGGAGTTTCATTTGCAGGGGGAGTGGGTGGTCGAATCAGTAAGAAAGGTGTGGTGCGGAGCGGTAATCTGTCATTTTCTGACGTTCATTATGTGGAGGAACTGTCGCACAGTTTGCTGAGTGTTTCTCAGATCTGTGACAGAGACTTTTCTGTGATGTTCAATAAGAAGGAGTGTATTATTCTGAAGCCAGGTGTGAAGATACCCGAGGAGTGTGTACTTATGCGCACTCCAAGACGTTCAAACTCATATCTTCTCAACTTGAGCAATCCTCCTTCGTCAGAAGAAGCTTGCCTTATATCAAAACAGAATGAAAATCTTGCATTGTTGTGGCATCGTCGTCTGGGACATGCAAACATGAAGAATTTATCCAAGCTGGCTAAAGGAGAGCATGTCAGAAACCTTCCGATCACAGATTTCACTTCAGTGGAGAAGTGTGTGGCATGTGCTAAGGGGAAGCAGCACAAACTGCCACATCGTCCAAAGGTTGCAAATTCTGTCTCTTCTGTGCTTCAACTCTTACATATGGATTTGTTTGGTCCTATGCAGGTACAAAGTGTCAGCAAGTTCTCATACTGCCTCGTGATAGTGGACGACTACTCGCGATTTACTTGGGTCTTTTTCTTGTCGAACAAGTACGAAACTCCGGCCCTAGTAAAGCAGTTTGTGACTCTTATTGAGAATCAGCTGGATAAAAGAGTGAAGGCAATCAGATCTGACAATGGGACAGAATTCAAGAATGCTGAGCTGAATATGTTTTGTGGTGAAAAGGGGATTGAAAGGCAGTTCAGTGCTCCTTACACTCCTCAGCAGAATGGAGTTGCCGAAAGAAGAAATAGGACACTCATCGAAGCAGCTAGAACGATGATGTGTGAAGCAAAATTACCAATCTTCTTTTGGGCAGAAGCTGTGAATACCGCTTGTTATGTACAAAACAGAGTTCTTCTGAACAAGCGTCACGAGCAAACTCCATATCAGATCATTTATGGAGAGAAACCGAAGGTGGGTTACTTCAAGACGTTTGGATGTCCATGCACGGTGCTGATCCAGTCCGATGTAGGGAAATTCGAAGCAAAGGCCGATGAGTGCTATTTTGTTGGTTATTCAGCAAATAGTGCTTATCGTGTGTACAACAAGACCACGGGGGTGATCATTGAGGCATTCAATGTAGATTGGATGGAGGACAATCCTACTGATGCGGGAACTGGACCTGAATTGGATCTTCGACTATGGATCATTGTTTGAGGGATTTAATTTCTCGAATGTTTTCCACAATTTGGGCGAAGAAGAAGACATTGTAGCTCCCAGTGCTGATGTAAGACCTCATGTGGATAGAGCATCAGCTGAACCGTCTCGGAATGCAACTGCCGATATTCCAGAATGTTCAGGGACACGTGATGCTCCAGTGGATTCTCAAGGCTCAGGTATGTCTGAAAATGTTGTTAATTCTAATCTGCCTGTTAATGTTTCAGTGCCTGAAGTCCAAGAGAGCAGAATCAACAAGGATCATCCACTGAGTAATGTTGTTGGGCCAGTGACAGCGGGTGTCACCACAAGGAGCCGGACAGGACACATCAACTTTTGTATGTTTTCCTGCTTCATCTCCCAGATAGAACCTCCCAATGTGATGGTTGCTCTTAAAGATCCAAACTGGATGGAGGCCATGCACAATGAACTCAATCAATTTTCAAAGCTGGGAGTGTGGCGTCTTGTGAAGCGGCCAGAAGACAAGAAGGTGATTCCCACGAGATGGTTGTACAAGAACAAAAAGGATGACTCGGGGATCATTGTGAGAAACAAAGCAAGGCTGATAGTACAAGGGCACAGGCAAGTCCAGGGTATCGACTATGATGAGGTTTACGCTCCGGTGGCAAGATTGGAAGCAATTCGGATCTTTCTAGCTGTAGCTTCGTATCTCAACTTTACCGTACATCAGATGGATGTGAAGACTGCCTTCCTGTATGCAGAGATGAACGAGGAAGTCTATGTTGCTCAACCACCAGGGTTCATAGATGAAGAAAATCCAGATCACGTTTATCTGCTGGATAAGGCTTTGTACGGTTTGCATCAAGCTCCTAGAACATGGTATGAAACGTTGTCCAATCACCTGGTGGAGAATGGATATACAAGAGGAGTCGTTGATCAAACACTGTTCAGGAAAAGGGTCGGAGAAGACATAATTATGGTGCAAGTGTATGTAGATGATATTATCTACGGATCGACAAACGAAGAATTGTGCACCGAGTTTGAGGAGATCATGAAGAAAAAGTTTGAGATGAGTGACCAAGGCGAGATGAGTTTCTTTCTTGCACTTCAAGTCAAGCAGAATGATTCCGGGATTCTTATTCATCAGGAGAAGTATGTGAATGAGATTCTGGACAAATTCAAGATGCAGGATTGCAAGCCCATCGCCACTCCCATGGCATCCAGACCACTCCTGTCAGCGGATCTTAACGGGGAGTCAGTGAGTGAATTCCAGTATCGGTCGATGATTGGATCACTAATGTACTTGACAGCAAGCAGGCCAGACATCATGTATGCAGTTTGCGTGTGTGCTCGATATCAGGCTAACCCTAAACTCTCTCATTTAGCTGCTGTTAAGCGTATCTTCAGGTATCTGAAGGGCAGGCCTAGGCTTGGTCTTTGGTACCCGAAGAACACTGATTTTCAATTATATGCTTTTACTGACAGTGATTATGGAGGTAGTGACCTTGACAGGAAATCTACTACTGGAGGATGTCAGTACCTTGGGAGATAGGCTCATCTCTTGGCAGAGCAAGAAGCAGCATACCGTATCCAAATCAACTGCAGAAGCTGAGTACGTGGCCGCATCTGCCGGTACTTCACAGGTAGTGTGGATCCAAAACCAGCTCACGGATTACGGTATGGAATTCGTTAACACTCCAATATTTTGTGATAATGCTGCTGCTCTTGAGATTGTGAAAAACCCTGTCCAACATTCCAAAACCAAGCACATTGATATTAAGGTACATTTTATTCGTGATTGCTTTGATCGTGAGCTGATTCAGCTACAAAAGGTAAGCTCCGATCAGAATGTTTCGGACATCTTTACAAAACCCCTTCCTCGTCCTAATTTTGAATCTTGTGTTGAAGGCCTGAAGATGATTGCCTTCGAGGAATGATCTGATCATCTATGTTTTTGTACAAAGTCTTTGGTTTTTCAATTTATTCTTAAAACAAAAATATTAAAAAAAAAAATAGAAAATGACTGAAAAATTGAGTCTTGTTTCAAAAGCCTCACAAAAACAGGGGAAGAAATGGTGCTGGTTAAACTGAAAGGTTTTTATGATGTCTTTTGATAGGACTTAAATGCTTAATGACGGTTGGAGACTGACACGTGTATGGCTGATGTGAAAGACTGCTCGAAGATGATATGTCGGTAAGCTCAACCAAAACAATGATCATCTATGTAAGTGCAGTAATCTTAAACTCTATACATGTTTAGTTTCCCATCCTAGTATACATGGTTTAAAAAACTGAGTCCCGACAAAAATGGGTTGAGAGTGGTATTACCTAGTATTCACTCTCTCACACGCCATGTTAATACTGTATAAGACAACACCACAAGAAAAAGAAAAAGAAAAGGAATTCAAAGAATTCAAAATTGAAAATTCTGAAAAAGAAAAAGAAAAAGAAAATAAAATTATTCAGTTGGTCTTCTCTGCGTGCTTATGCGGCCGACCTGATCATCAACTGATAATATATGAAAATCAGAAATAAGTGGTAGTCAAAAACAGTGTTGCATGGTTCCTCAAGTTGGGGGTTTGTGAATCCTCAATAAACTCTGAGGTTGGGTAGGTTTTGCTATGGAAAATTGGGTGTGGGGACGGTTAAACATAACGGTAAATCTGTACAATATTTAAGCACTTTACTGGATGTGAGTTTCTGTGTTCAAACCACCTGACAATTGTCTAGAGTGTCTAGTAACGGAAGCTGAAAAGGGTTCCTCAGTCAAAGACCTGTCTGAAATTATCCGTGAAAAATACCAGCACCAGGTATGTGAATATTTGAAATTTCTGAGTTAAGTTTGTAAATATTTTAATTTGGTTTTGATTTTATCTGTTTTAACTTTTAAAACTTTTATTGATCATGATCGGATACTCGGGTGTCATTCTGAGGGGAAGTTTTGTAAAATTCTCAAAGTATTTCAAAAATTTCAAATTTTGTGAGAATTATCAAGTTTGGGGTAAACTTGTGTGTGTCTTGAAAGTTTTTAGAAAGTTTGAGGGGCTTAAATGGTGTTTTCAAAAGATTTTGGTTTGAATTTAAAAAAGCGAGGGGTCTTTTTGAAACTTTTATGTTTACGGTTTTAGGGAGGGGGTCTAATGTGTAATTTGGTTACATAAATATCTCGTTTAAACCCTCTTTAAACCGATTTACGATTCTCTCTCCTCTCACGATTTACGACTCCACCGCTCCAAAACCCTAAACCGCCGCTCACCTCTCACCGGAAAACCTTCGCCACAGCCCGACCTCCGACCACCGCAGTCTCAATCCATCCTACACCACTCGTGTTCATCACTCGATTACCGACCAAGAACCCCCTTGTTATTCGACTGATTCTCACTGTTGTTTCTCGGGTTACTCAAGTTTCGAGCCCTAATTATCTCGAATTCCGACCGTAGTTTACTCGATTTCGAGACGATTTCTCGAAGATTGTAGTGTCGGATTCTGTGCTTAGAACTGATTCAAAGGTAGTTATATGATGAATAACTTGTGTTTTTGATGGTGTTTAATTCATGTTTCCGAGATAGTTGCAGGTGGTCAACAATGGTGGATACTCGATGTTTACGACTGTCATCGATGAAGAAGATGACCGATGTGGATCGTTTACGAGCTCATGTTTATGACTACACGTGTTTTACGATCGGAGCGTGTTTACGATCACGGTGAAAACGACAAAGGCAGTGTGTGGTCTGATTACGATTGGGCCACGGATTAAATTGGACTTTAAATGGCGTTTACGATTGGGGTTTCTGAAGGTTTACGATTGGGCCTAATTTCATACCGCAATCGTGAACCCGTTTGCCGGATCGTAAACACATTCAATGAGTCGTGAACTCCTTTATAAGTCGTAAACACTTATTAAAATGAGAAATTAAGGATCTTAAACACTTAATTAAATTTTGAGAATCTCATTAAAGTGTGAACAGTTTTTGAGATAAAATTTGACGGTGTTTGTAAGCATGTGCTAAATTCAATATATTTTCCCGAAAATGTTCAAATTGAAATCTTTGTGAAGTTAAAAAGTAAAATGTTATCGTCAATTGAACACGTTTAGGGTTGATAATCATAATTGCTTACTCATGATCAAATCTGATGCATATGTCTTGTTTGTCTCAGATGGCAGGAAATGTTATTGACGAACCAATCAAATTTGATCATGATCACTGTATACCAGCTTTCCTGGAAGACCCACCAGAGCATCACATGGATCTATTTTACTCATCTGGTGGCGGGAATGAACGTCTGCAAGATCAACCATGCATTTGAGGACAAGCGTGTTGATAGATGAGATGCTGGTAAGAGAATTCTGGGGTACTGCACGAGCGAGTGCTGACAAGACGAGAATCACTGCTACAATCCAGAATCGTCAGGTTGTCATTCTGGAAGATGATATTAGAAGAGGACTTGAATATCAACGATCGTGCTACCGATCCGGTTGATTACCCCAAGGAAGCCGTTCTGGCAGGTGCACAATTACTGGGATATGAAGGCAGATTCCCGCCTATCATGAAGAAGCAGCTGCCGCACTACTGGAGGTGCCTTGCCCACTTTCATGCAGAAATCATTTCTGGGCAAGAGAACGAGCTTTGACCAGCTGAACAAGGTCCACGAGCACTGCCTTCGTCGCGTTGGCCCTTGACTGGAACTACAATTTCTCAAAGATGATGCTGCTGGATTGGATCGGCAATGCTAGACTTGGGTGCTCGTGAGCAGTTTCTGATGACACCAAGATTCGTGCAGATGGTGGTCATGCTGAAATATCCAATGATTGAGGAAAGGATACAGAAACTGGATGTAAAGGTGATGGATGCTGGTGTTTTTGGTCTTCAGACTCAGGATAGAAGTGGCAAAGTACATGTATGAAGGTAGGCTGGAATGGGTTAAACGTGGTGCCTTTCCAGAGGTAGCCCGTGAACAAGTGATGGAGGAAGATGAGCCAGTGGCTGATGAGCCAGCTGTGAATGCCATTGTGGCAGAAGATCAAGATGCTGAAGCCACTCCAGCTGTCAATGTTCAAGAAGATGATGTCATTCCATCCGATGAAGAAAATATAATGGATGACATCCTCACTGGCCAGGACTTAGCTGAAGATGATATTTATGGGGACTTGGAGCCACTAACCCATAAAAGATCAAGAGAAGATATAATTGGGTCATCTGGCAGTGATGATACACCTCCTGAGCTGGAGTTAAACACTGATGAAGCTTTCGTGGAAGAACCCGTCCCTGCTCGTGAACCATCTCCAAGAAAGAAAACTGATCCTAGGAGCATACGGTTCAGATTCACCAAGACCAGCTCGAGCCTAATGATTGTAGAACCAACTGGACCCAGTTCTGCGGGTGCCAGTGGTCAAGAAGAATCTGTTAATGAAGCACTCCAGGAGCAACCGTCTCTTACACAGACTGAAGGTGGCAATGATCAACCTGCCCCTGTGCAGCACGATAGTCCGATTCTGAACGTGCAAAGCCCTGTACGTGAAGATAGGCAATTTCTGGAGGTTGATAGCACCTTCGTTGTTCCAAGTCCGGTTAGAGTGAGCCTCTCTACCGCGACAAGCCAACCTCTCGCAGCTCCAGGTTTCCGCCCTTTGATGGCTGCTGAGCTTCCAGTTGATCTGAGGATTAGTGCTGATCCTCAGATTAACTTCCTGATCTCTCAGAATAGGATGAGACAAAATGAGATCAAGGCTCTCATGGAAGAAAATCAGCGTTTGAGAGAGAAGGAGGAGGCAAATAGCAAGTATATGAGAGGATATGAGGTAGCTGACAAGGAAAGAATGGAATATCTCTACAATATGATAAAGGGACTGAGAAAGAAGATTAATGAACTGACAGATGGTGCAGGGCCTAGCAACACAGGTGCCTCAGGTCAGAGTTCATCTCAAGCTGCAGGAGCTATGGAGGCGGATGATGGTGATGAGAATATGGAGATGCCAGATTACGCCCGAAGTGGCAGAGTTATCTCCAAAGCCCCTGAAGGACACGAGAACTGGTTCAGAGAGTTCTTCCAAGGACCAGCTCCCATTCTTTACACCATCGACGTTGGCAAAAGCTCAATTGATAAGCATGGGAGTTGTGAGGAAATCCTATGTTGGCACTACGACATGGAGAAGAAGATCTTTGCTGTTATCCGTGACGGCTACAGTCCAGTGGAGTACTATCAATCACGTGCTCAATTCCACTCCTGGACTGAGCCTGAGATAAGGAAACTTCTGAGAGCTCCATTTATCAACAGATGGAATGGACCAGAGGGAAATCAGATCAGAGATAACCTGCTGGGCCACATGCAGAATGATTTCAGGGATTTTGAGCTGAAAGAAGTGAGATGGAGAGAGACAGGATCTGACCCTGTGACAGGGGAGCCAATTGGAGAAGTACGGAGGCCACCGACCAAGCGCACAAGGGTCATCAACATGTTGGATGAGATCGAGGATGGAACACTGGTACGAAACTTTGACTGCTGGTACTACGATCCAACAACACATGAGGTGGTGGTTCTCTGTAAGCCGATGCGTCAATTCCGATTTTATGACCCGGTGGATCTTCTTCGATTTGGTGAAAGAGATATAAAGCTTCTGGCCACCCAACCCATTCTTGCAGACGAGACTGATATGGTAAATGCTGTAAGGGTTGGCATCTTCGATGGAGCAGCTAAGAAGATTGTAGAAAAGGGATGGTGGTTTAACAACGTTCAAACCTCATTCAGATTTGACTTGCTGCTGCCGTGAAGTAGGTCTAATGGTTCATGCCTAGGGGAAGATTGTAGGGCTATTATTATTAAGGCATGAACATTAGTGGGCTTTTGTGTTTGGGCTTATTAGATATTGGGCTAGTTAGTGATTATGATTGGGCCATGTGGGCTTCTAACTAGGTTTGCGATTTTGTAAGGGCTATATAAGCCTCTCTTGTAAGTGTTTATGATTCAAGCTTTTCAAATACAAAAGACAGTTTACGATTTCTTCATTGTTTCTATTTCCGATCAGCTTCCAAGTAAGAGGGTTTTCATTCAAGATTCAATCTTTATCTTAGATTGAATCTATTTTCTTCTACTTGTTTCTTGGATCAATCGTGTTTGAGGATTCCGCACTCATTCACGATCAAATATCGTGTGTTTGGTTTATTTTCGGACCTACAGGATCAAAGAAAGACCAAATTGCCCTTTTTCTTCAAATTTCATTTTTCATCAAAAATATTCAATGTTTTTCAATCTCAAATACTTTATGAACTGATTTTTGCATCGATTGTGGTTCATCAAACAACAGATTGTCGATTCTGACATTCAGTTGATCCAAAATAAAGCAGAAAGAAAATCTTTTTGAATTTTGACAACTTTATATCAAAACACACTAAAATCTTTTTGATTTTTCGAACTTATGCTAAAACACACCTAAAATCTTTTTGATTTTTCTAAAATAAGCAGAAAAAGTAAATCAACAGAAAACAAGAAATCAAACACAAGTAACAATAAATTATATTTTTGTGAGAAAGATCGCAACATGAGATCATATCAGTGATATGCACTTAACACACTTCAATTTCGACCTAATAAGCATGCAAATCAAGTTGTCCACGAATACAACACATAATGTTTATTTCAGCCAATTCAAATCAATTTTTACAGCTTTCTGATATGCATTAAGTACGTTTATCAAGTACAGAAATCATGGCACCCACAGACTCAAGTAATTGATAATCTGATTTATTCTATTTTTGATTTTTCACTGATTCATCACAGAATCTATTTACAGAGACAATCGGTTCATAGTGTTTCATGCAAAAAGAAAGCAGAACCCTAAACAAACAACAATCAGGTCGGCTGGCAAGCACGCAGAGAAAGTCCGATTGTTTAGGAAAATAAGAAATAGAAAATAAAGCAGAAAGCGTATAATCCAACAACAATCAGGTCGATCTTTCGATACGCAGAGAAAGTCCGATGGATTATACTAAACACCAAGAAAATAAAGCAGAATGTCAAACGAACAACAATCAGGTCGATCTTTCGATACGCAGAGAAAGTCCGATCGTTTGACAAAATAAAGAAAATAAAACAAGTTTAAATCTTTGCAAAATAACGCATGCATACACTAAGACCATCTCTTATTCTCTTTTTTGATTTTTCCACATAAGCTCAGCATTGAACAAAAACAAGAATCATGGTTCGCCACAGATTTCAGACAGGCATTATCTTTATATCATACTAACATGTATCAGATATGAATGGCACATTCAATGAAACAAACAAGTATCTACAGCCTTTCAATCTAGTATATCCATGGTCAGTAACATTCACTGATGTACTATCATTTCTCACGAGGTTGGATCACATTTCTCAGATTTTTAATTTTCCAATTTTTTTTATACTTTTGCATTTTTCAAATTTTTTATGCTTTTTCATTTCTAGAACACAAAACAACACACTATTTTTGTATTTTTCATATATCTCCCCCTAAAAAGCAAAAATAATAGCAGAAAAAGAAAACGAAAAGCAAAAACGATCAACTGAATCGAATCATGTGACATTTAACTTAGTAATTCCATTGATTTTCAACAAAAATTGGAATCGAGTTTTATCAAAAGCTTTTGTAAACAAATCAGCTCGCTAAAAATCCGTGTGAATTTTCTGCAAATCAATTAGTTTCTTTTCAAAACAATCACGGATAAAGTGATATCGAATCTCAATGTGTTTAGTTTTCGAATGCTGAACTGGGTTTTTAGTAATGGATATGGCAGCCGAGTTATCAATAAAGATCGGAGTAGTAAGAAAATTCAAACCATAGTCGCGTAACTCCTGTTGTATCCACAAGACTTGTGAACAGCAACTAGAAGCAGCCACATATTCCGCCTCTGCTGTAGACGTTGCAACTGAAGTTTGATTTTTACATTGCCACGACACCAGTCGTTCTCCCAAAAACTGACATCCTGCGGTTGTAGATTTGAAATTGATTTTACATCCACCGTAGTCGGAGTCAGAATATGCTGATAACTCGAACTTATTATCATTAGGATACCAGATCCCCAGATCCGGATTACCCTTCAAATAAGCAAAAATCCTCTTTACCGCCATCAAGCGAGAAGCCTTTGGAGTAGCCTGATACCTAGCACACATGCACACAGCAAACATTATATCAGGACGAGATGCAGTTAAGTACATAAGCGAACCAATCATAGCCCTAAACAATGTGGGATCAATAGATTCACCAGCCTCATCTGGTGCTAAACCATGTGAAACCTGGATTGGTGTACTAGGAACCCGAACATCGCCAATCTTGAACCTTGCCAAAATATCAGACACATATTTGGTTTGGTGTAAGAATATTCCTTTGGCCGATTGATGAACTTGAAGACCTAGAAAAAACCCCATCTCGCCCATAGAACTCATTTCAAACTTAGTTTGCATCACACGTTCAAAATCCTTGCATAACGCGTCATTTGTGCTTCCAAAAATGATATCGTCCACATAGACTTGGACAAGCAACAAATCCTTTCCAAACCTCTTCGAAAACAGTGTACAATCCACCTTTCCACGCCGAAAACCGTTTTCCAGCAGGTGCGTAGATAAAGTTTCATACCAAGCTCTCGGGGCTTGATGCAATCCATATAACGCCTTGTCTAACTTGTACACTTTGTTTGGATAATCGGGATCATAAAAACCAGGCGGCTGCTTCACATACACTTCCTCACGAATCAACCCATTAAGAAATGCACTCTTGACATCCATTTGATACACTTTGAATCCATGATATGCCGCGAAAGCTAAAAAGATTCTGATAGCCTCGATCCTTGCAACAGGAGCATAAACTTCATTGAAATCAACACCTTCAATCTGTGAGAAACCCTGAACCACCAATCGAGCCTTGTTTCGAACAATTATGCCTCTATCATCTTTCTTGCATTTAAATACCCATTTAGTACCACATGGTTCTTTGGAATTAGCGGGTAAGTCCACGAGATGCCATACACCCAATTTCTGAAATTGTTGCAACTCTTCTTGCATAGCCTCAACCCAAGAAGCATCTTCCAACGCCTGATTGACATTGGTTGGTTCAACTTGAGACAGAAAACAAGAATGAAACACGTCATTCTGAACTCCTGAATCCCTGATTTCAGCAATCAAAGCATCAACGGAATCTGCTAGTTGATTACGTGTGCGAACTCCAGAACTCGGATCACCAATGATATTCTCTTGAGGATGAATGGTGTGTATCCTCAAAGTAGTTGAATCAGCAACAGGAATATCATCCGCCAAATTATTAGGTAAACTTGCATCTACCTCTTCTGTTCCTGACATATCATCTAACGGTAAAGAAACTGGTACCGAAGAACTTGTACTTGGTAACGATATTGGATCGTCAACAGGTGTTGACTCAGCTTCATGATACGAACTTTCATCATCATCGTCAGACGAACTCATCGTTTCCAAACTAGAAACATCCTGACTAGACGAAGAAGTAACCGATGAAGTAGGAAGCTTAGGAATCCATGAACCGGAACCAGGAGTAGACAATGTATACATGATAGCAGCAGATAAGATTTCAGACTCATCTTCTTTAGCAGAACTCTTTTGTGCAGCCGAGAACGAATCAACAAAAGAATTATAATCAAAAGCTCGAGAATCAACCGATTTAGGTTGTTGAAAGGTATGACGATGACAATCCACATTCATATGATTCTCAATGGTTTTGGAAGATGAAAAATAAACTCTTTTCATTGGATGATGATATCCAACAAAAATGCCTTCAACAGCTTTAGCATCAAACTTCCCACCTGCCTTGAGAACCGTGCATGAACACCCAAATGGTTCCAAGAAACTCAAATTCGGCTTTCGACCTCGGAGCAATTCATAACTCGTCTTGTTAAATCTTTTAACAATCAGAACACGATTGAGTACATAACATGCAGTATGAACAGCTTCAGACCAAAACGTAATTGGTAACTGTGCATCCGCGAGCATCGTTCGAGCAGTTTCAATCAACGTTCTATTCTTTCGCTCAGCAACCCCATTTTGTTGTGGAGTATACGGCGCACTGAATTCATGATAAATTCCCAACGAACCACAAAAATCCTTCATTTTGGCATTGTTGAATTCAGAACCATTGTCAGTACGAATTCGACAAACTTTATGCTTGTACAACGATTCAAACTTAGACAACATGTTCCGAATGGAATCTGGAGTATCAGCCTTGGACGCCAAAGAAGCCACCCATGAAAATCTTGAGAAATCATCCGTAATCACTAAGCAGTAATAACTACCCTCAATACTACGAACATTCATAGGACCAAACAGATCCATATGAAGCAGTTCCAAGGGAGTGACAATGGAATTCAAACGCTTAGAAGGATGAGACTTCTTTTTCTGTTTACCTTTCTTACATGAGACACACACATCATTTATAGAAAATCTATTCTTGGAAACGCCTTCTACCAACGAATGATTGACCAAGTAATTCATCTTTCGGTAATTGATGTGACCCATGCGTCTATGCCATAGAATTGATTCCTTTTCAGTAGCTTTGGAGATAAAACACGTAGCAGATACAGCAGATGAAGTCTGATTCATATTTAACACATATAAGTCTCGAAATCTTGGAGCTCGCATCACAATCCAGTCTTCAGGAATTCGAATGCCAGGTTTCAAAATCAAGCATTCTGAACTTGTAAAAGCAGCTGTGTACTGCTTATCACAAATTTGAGATACGCTTAACAAGTTGTGCTGCAACTCTTGCACAAATTGGACTTTTTCAAAAGTAATCTTCTCGTTACCCAACTTTCCTTCACCGGTTATCTTCCCACCTTTATTGCCAGCAAAAGTAACATTTCCTCCTTGAATTGGTTTAACTTCAGACAGCAAGGAAATATTACCCGTCATGTGCCTGGATGCTCCACTATCAACGACCCAAAAGTTGTTAACAGCTGGCTTTCGAGCACCCTGCACATAGTAGCAAGCAATTAGTGAGTATCTGGACCCAAGCATTCAGCTTTGGGTCGACCGGTATCTTCCGAAAAATCCTCAGTGGCTTTTGAAGTCATTTTAGGCAGCCACTTTTGCCTAACAGATGGAATAGATGAATCAGCAGTAGAGTCTGAAGTAGAATGATTACCAAAAACTTTGTAAGATTTATTGAAAAAGTTTTTCCTTTTAAAATGTTGTTTGGTAACAATCTTGTCATCATCCATCTTGGTCTTTGTATCAGATTTCGAATCTGAATTTGTTTGCATATATGCTGAAGCCCTCTTCCTAGCTAAAACAGGACACCGTTTACGAATATGTCCTATTTCAAAACAACAATAACACCTCCTGGGATCAACAACACCCTGAGAAACACCACCCTCACCTTGTTTAGAAACATTGGTTTTAAACCTTCTCCCTTTGGAGTTTGGTAAAGGTTTAAACAAAGGACCAATGTATCCATGTTCATTATAAAACCCATAATCATCAACACCACAACGATCAGCATATCCTTTAGGTTTAACCTTTGTGGTCTTGTTTTGTTCAAATTTACCAAAATCATCATAAAAATTGTAATCATCACAAAAACCAAATGCTTCATAATCAAAACTATTAGTTTCTGATGAATACTGACCATCAGAGTTGTAAAAACTCTTTGGTGAGTAAGATGATTGTTTTGATTTAGTCTTAAACTTTTGATCAGTTGATGACTTTGGTTTCTCTAGTAAACCTTTGAGATTTGGAGGATGATGCTTGATCATTTGAACCAGACGACACATAAGACAACACAACAAACTGCTCGTCTACAACATCTGACTTAACCACCTCAGAAGGTTCTACATACCACACTTTGGCAACTCGTGATGGATCAACACCTTCAATCTGTGAGAAACCCTGAACCACCAATCGAGCCTTGTTTCGAACAATTATGCCTCTATCATCTTTCTTGCATTTAAATACCCATTTAGTACCACATGGTTCTTTGGAATTGGCGGGTAAGTCCACGAGATGCCATACACCCAATTTCTGAAATTGTTGCAACTCTTCTTGCATAGCCTCAACCCAAGAAGCATCTTCCAACGCCTGATTGACATTGGTTGGTTCAACTTGAGACAGAAAACAAGAATGAAACACGTCATTCTGAACTCCTGAATCCCTGATTTCAGCAATCAAAGCATCAACGGAATCTGCTAGTTGATTACGTGTGCGAACTCCAGAACTCGGATCACCAATGATATTCTCTTGAGGATGAATGGTGTGTATCCTCAAAGTAGTTGAATCAGCAACAGGAATATCATCCGCCAAATTATTAGGTAAACTTGCATCTGCCTCTTCTGTTCCTGACATATCATCTAACGGTAAAGAAACTGGTACCGAAGAACTTGTACTTGGTAACGATATTGGATCGTCAACAGGTGTTGACTCAGCTTCATGATACGAACTTTCATCATCATCGTCAGACGAACTCATCGTTTCCAAACTAGAAACATCCTGACTAGACGAAGAAGTAACCGATGAAGTAGGAAGCTTAGGAATCCATGAACCGGAACCAGGAGTAGACAATGTATACATGATAGCAGCAGATAAGATTTCAGACTCATCTTCTTTAGCAGAACTCTTTTGTGCAGCCGAGAACGAATCAACAAAAGAATTATAATCAAAAGCTCGAGAATCAACCGATTTAGGTTGTCGAAAGGTATGACGATGACAATCCACATTCATATGATTCTCAATGGTTTTGGAAGATGAAAAATAAACTCTTTTCATTGGATGATGATATCCAACAAAAATGCCTTCAACAGCTTTAGCATCAAACTTCCCACCTGCCTTGAGAACCGTGCATGAACACCCAAATGGTTCCAAGAAACTCAAATTCGGCTTTCGACCTCGGAGCAATTCATAACTCGTCTTGTTAAATCTTTTAACAATCAGAACACGATTGAGTACATAACATGCAGTATGAACAGCTTCAGACCAAAACGTAATTGGTAACTGTGCATCCGCGAGCATCGTTCGAGCAGTTTCAATCAACGTTCTATTCTTTCGCTCAGCAACCCCATTTTGTTGTGGAGTATACGGCGCACTGAATTCATGATAAATTCCCAACGAACCACAAAAATCCTTCATTTTGGCATTGTTGAATTCAGAACCATTGTCAGTACGAATTCGACAAACTTTATGCTTGTACAACGATTCAAACTTAGACAACATGTTCCGAATGGAATCTGGAGTATCAGCCTTGGACGCCAAAGAAGCCACCCATGAAAATCTTGAGAAATCATCCGTAATCACTAAGCAGTAATAACTACCCTCAATACTACGAACATTCATAGGACCAAACAGATCCATATGAAGCAGTTCCAAGGGAGTGACAATGGAATTCAAACGCTTAGAAGGATGAGACTTCTTTTTCTGTTTACCTTTCTTACATGAGACACACACATCATTTATAGAAAATCTATTCTTGGAAACGCCTTCTACCAACGAATGATTGACCAAGTAATTCATCTTTCGGTAATTGATGTGACCCATGCGTCTATGCCATAGAATTGATTCCTTTTCAGTAGCTTTGGAGATAAAACACGTAGCAGATACAGCAGATGAAGTCTGATTCATATTTAACACATATAAGTCTCGAAATCTTGGAGCTCGCATCACAATCCAGTCTTCAGGAATTCGAATGCCAGGTTTCAAAATCAAGCATTCTGAACTTGTAAAAGCAGCTGTGTACTGCTTATCACAAATTTGAGATACGCTTAACAAGTTGTGCTGCAACTCTTGCACAAATTGGACTTTTTCAAAAGTAATCTTCTCGTTACCCAACTTTCCTTCACCGGTTATCTTCCCACCTTTATTGCCAGCAAAAGTAACATTTCCTCCTTGAATTGGTTTAACTTCAGACAGCAAGGAAATATAACCCGTCATGTGCCTGGATGCTCCACTATCAACGACCCAAAAGTTGTTAACAGCTGGCTTTCGAGCACCCTGCACATAGTAGCAAGCAATTAGTGAGTATCTGGACCCAAGCATTCAGCTTTGGGTCGACCGGTATCTTCCGAAAAATCCTCAGTGGCTTTTGAAGTCATTTTAGGCAGCCACTTTTGCCTAACAGATGGAATAGATGAATCAGCAGTAGAGTCTGAAGTAGAATGATTACCAAAAACTTTGTAAGATTTATTGAAAAAGTTTTTCCTTTTAAAATGTTGTTTGGTAACAATCTTGTCATCATCCATCTTGGTCTTTGTATCAGATTTCGAATCTGAATTTGTTTGCATATATGCTGAAGCCCTCTTCCTAGCTAAAACAGGACACCGTTTACGAATATGTCCTATTTCAAAACAACAATAACACCTCCTGGGATCAACAACACCCTGAGAAACACCACCCTCACCTTGTTTAGAAACATTGGTTTTAAACCTTCTCCCTTTGGAGTTTGGTAAAGGTTTAAACAAAGGACCAATGTATCCATGTTCATTATAAAACCCATAATCATCAACACCACAACGATCAGCATATCCTTTAGGTTTAACCTTTGTGGTCTTGTTTTGTTCAAATTTACCAAAATCATCATAAAAATTGTAATCATCACAAAAACCAAATGCTTCATAATCAAAACTATTAGTTTCTGATGAATACTGACCATCAGAGTTGTAAAAACTCTTTGGTGAGTAAGATGATTGTTTTGATTTAGTCTTAAACTTTTGATCAGTTGATGACTTTGGTTTCTCTATTAAACCTTTGAGATTTGGAGGATGATGCTTGATCATTTGAACCAGACGACACATAAGACAACACAACAAACTGCTCGTCTACAACATCTGACTTAACCACCTCAGAAGGTTCTACATACCACACTTTGGCAACTCGTGATGGATCAACACCTTCAATCTGTGAGAAACCCTGAACCACCAATCGAGCCTTGTTTCGAACAATTATGCCTCTATCATCTTTCTTGCATTTAAATACCCATTTAGTACCACATGGTTCTTTGGAATTGGCGGGTAAGTCCACGAGATGCCATACACCCAATTTCTGAAATTGTTGCAACTCTTCTTGCATAGCCTCAACCCAAGAAGCATCTTCCAACGCCTGATTGACATTGGTTGGTTCAACTTGAGACAGAAAACAAGAATGAAACACGTCATTCTGAACTCCTGAATCCCTGATTCCAGCAATCAAAGCATCAACGGAATCTGCTAGTTGATTACGTGTGCGAACTCCAGAACTCGGATCACCAATGATATTCTCTTGAGGATGAATGGTGTGTATCCTCAAAGTAGTTGAATCAGCAACAGGAATATCATCCGCCAAATTATTAGGTAAACTTGCATCTGCCTCTTCTGTTCCTGACATATCATCTAACGGTAAAGAAACTGGTACCGAAGAACTTGTACTTGGTAACGATATTGGATCGTCAACAGGTGTTGACTCAGCTTCATGATACGAACTTTCATCATCATCGTCAGACGAACTCATCGTTTCCAAACTAGAAACATCCTGACTAGACGAAGAAGTAACCGATGAAGTAGGAAGCTTAGGAATCCATGAACCGGAACCAGGAGTAGACAATGTATACATGATAGCAGCAGATAAGATTTCAGACTCATCTTCTTTAGCAGAACTCTTTTGTGCAGCCGAGAACGAATCAACAAAAGAATTATAATCAAAAGCTCGAGAATCAACCGATTTAGGTTGTCGAAAGGTATGACGATGACAATCCACATTCATATGATTCTCAATGGTTTTGGAAGATGAAAAATAAACTCTTTTCATTGGATGATGATATCCAACAAAAATGCCTTCAACAGCTTTAGCATCAAACTTCCCACCTGCCTTGAGAACCGTGCATGAACACCCAAATGGTTCCAAGAAATTCAAATTCGGCTTTCGACCTCGGAGCAATTCATAACTCGTCTTGTTAAATCTTTTAACAATCAGAACACGATTGAGTACATAACATGCAGTATGAACAGCTTCAGACCAAAACGTAATTGGTAACTGTGCATCCGCGAGCATCGTTCGAGCAGTTTCAATCAATGTTCTATTCTTTCGCTCAGCAACCCCATTTTGTTGTGGAGTATACGGCGCACTGAATTCATGATAAATTCCCAACGAACCACAAAAATCCTTCATTTTGGCATTGTTGAATTCAGAACCATTGTCAGTACGAATTCGACAAACTTTATGCTTGTACAACGATTCAAACTTAGACAACATGTTCCGAATGGAATCTGGAGTATCAGCCTTGGACGCCAAAGAAGCCACCCATGAAAATCTTGAGAAATCATCCGTAATCACTAAGCAGTAATAACTACCCTCAATACTACGAACATTCATAGGACCAAACAGATCCATATGAAGCAGTTCCAAGGGAGTGACAATGGAATTCAAACGCTTAGAAGGATGAGACTTCTTTTTCTGTTTACCTTTCTTACATGAGACACACACATCATTTATAGAAAATCTATTCTTGGAAACGCCTTCTACCAACGAATGATTGACCAAGTAATTCATCTTTCGGTAATTGATGTGACCCATGCGTCTATGCCACAGAATTGATTCCTTTTCAGTAGCTTTGGAGATAAAACACGTAGCAGATACAGCAGATGAAGTCTGATTCATATTTAACACATATAAGTCTCGAAATCTTGGAGCTCGCATCACAATCCAGTCTTCAGGAATTCGAATGCCAGGTTTCAAAATCAAGCATTCTGAACTTGTAAAAGCAGCTGTGTACTGCTTATCACAAATTTGAGATACGCTTAACAAGTTGTGCTGCAACTCTTGCACAAATTGGACTTTTTCAAAAGTAATCTTCTCGTTACCCAACTTTCCTTCACCGGTTATCTTCCCACCTTTATTGCCAGCAAAAGTAACATTTCCTCCTTGAATTGGTTTAACTTCAGACAGCAAGGAAATATAACCCGTCATGTGCCTGGATGCTCCACTATCAACGACCCAAAAGTTGTTAACAGCTGGCTTTCGAGCACCCTGCACATAGTAGCAAGCAATTAGTGAGTATCTGGACCCAAGCATTCAGCTTTGGGTCGACCGGTATCTTCCGAAAAATCCTCAGTGGCTTTTGAAGTCATTTTAGGCAGCCACTTTTGCCTAACAGATGGAATAGATGAATCAGCAGTAGAGTCTGAAGTAGAATGATTACCAAAAACTTTGTAAGATTTATTGAAAAAGTTTTTCCTTTTAAAATGTTGTTTGGTAACAATCTTGTCATCATCCATCTTGGTCTTTGTATCAGATTTCGAATCTGAATTTGTTTGCATATATGCTGAAGCCCTCTTCCTAGCTAAAACAGGACACCGTTTACGAATATGTCCTATTTCAAAACAACAATAACACCTCCTGGGATCAACAACACCCTGAGAAACACCACCCTCACCTTGTTTAGAAACATTGGTTTTAAACCTTCTCCCTTTGGAGTTTGGTAAAGGTTTAAACAAAGGACCAATGTATCCATGTTCATTATAAAACCCATAATCATCAACACCACAACGATCAGCATATCCTTTAGGTTTAACCTTTGTGGTCTTGTTTTGTTCAAATTTACCAAAATCATCATAAAAATTGTAATCATCACAAAAACCAAATGCTTCATAATCAAAACTATTAGTTTCTGATGAATACTGACCATCAGAGTTGTAAAAACTCTTTGGTGAGTAAGATGATTGTTTTGATTTAGTCTTAAACTTTTGATCAGTTGATGACTTTGGTTTCTCTATTAAAGCCTTTGAGATTTGGAGGATGATGCTTGATCATTTGAACCAGACGACACATAAGACAACACAACAAACTGCTCGTCTACAACATCTGACTTAACCACCTCAGAAGGTTCTACATACCACACTTTGGCAACTCGTGATGGATCAACACCTTCAATCTGTGAGAAACCCTGAACCACCAATCGAGCCTTGTTTCGAACAATTATGCCTCTATCATCTTTCTTGCATTTAAATACCCATTTAGTACCACATGGTTCTTTGGAATTAGCGGGTAAGTCCACGAGATGCCATACACCCAATTTCTGAAATTGTTGCAACTCTTCTTGCATAGCCTCAACCCAAGAAGCATCTTCCAACGCCTGATTGACATTGGTTGGTTCAACTTGAGACAGAAAACAAGAATGAAACACGTCATTCTGAACTCCTGAATCCCTGATTTCAGCAATCAAAGCATCAACGGAATCTGCTAGTTGATTACGTGTGCGAACTCCAGAACTCGGATCACCAATGATATTCTCTTGAGGATGAATGGTGTGTATCCTCAAAGTAGTTGAATCAGCAACAGGAATATCATCCGCCAAATTGATTAGGTAAACTTGCATCTGCTTCTTCTGTTCCTGACATATCATCTAACGGTAAAGAAACTGGTACCGAAGAACTTGTACTTGGTAACGATATTGGATCGTCAACAGGTGTTGACTCAGCTTCATGATACGAACTTTCATCATCATCGTCAGACGAACTCATCGTTTCCAAACTAGAAACATCCTGACTAGACGAAGAAGTAACCGATGAAGTAGGAAGCTTAGGAATCCATGAACCGGAACCAGGAGTAGACAATGTATACATGATAGCAGCAGATAAGATTTCAGACTCATCTTCTTTAGCAGAACTCTTTTGTGCAGCCGAGAACGAATCAACAAAAGAATTATAATCAAAAGCTCGAGAATCAACCGATTTAGGTTGTCGAAAGGTATGACGATGACAATCCACATTCATATGATTCTCAATGGTCTTGGAAGATGAAAAATAAACTCTTTTCATTGGATGATGATATCCAACAAAAATGCCTTCAACAGCTTTAGCATCAAACTTCCCACCTGCCTTGAGAACCGTGCATGAACACCCAAATGGTTCCAAGAAATTCAAATTCGGCTTTCGACCTCGGAGCAATTCATAACTCGTCTTGTTAAATCTTTTAACAATCAGAACACGATTGAGTACATAACATGCAGTATGAACAGCTTCAGACCAAAACGTAATTGGTAACTGTGCATCCGCTAGCATCGTTCGAGCAGTTTCAATCAATGTTCTATTCTTTCGCTCAGCAACCCCATTTTGTTGTGGAGTATACGGCGCACTGAATTCATGATAAATTCCCAATGAACCACAAAAATCCTTCATTTTGGCATTGTTGAATTCAGAACCATTGTCAGTACGAATTCGACAAACTTTATGCTTGTACAACGATTCAAACTTAGACAACATGTTCCGAATGGAATCTGGAGTATCAGCCTTGGACGCCAAAGAAGCCACCCATGAAAATCTTGAGAAATCATCCGTAATCACTAAGCAGTAATAACTACCCTCAATACTACGAACATTCATAGGACCAAACAGATCCATATGAAGCAGTTCCAAGGGAGTGACAATGGAATTCAAACGCTTAGAAGGATGAGACTTCTTTTTCTGTTTACCTTTCTTACATGAGACACACACATCATTTATAGAAAATCTATTCTTGGAAACGCCTTCTACCAACGAATGATTGACCAAGTAATTCATCTTTCGGTAATTGATGTGACCCATGCGTCTATGCCACAGAATTGATTCCTTTTCAGTAGCTTTGGAGATAAAACACGTAGCAGATACAGCAGATGAAGTCTGATTCATATTTAACACATATGAAGTCCCGAAATCTTGGAGCTCGCATCACAATCCAGTCTTCAGGAATTCGAATGCCAGGTTTCAAAATCAAGCATTCTGAACTTGTAAAAGCAGCTGTGTACTGCTTATCACAAATTTGAGATACGCTTAACAAGTTGTGCTGCAACTCTTGCACAAATTGGACTTTTTCAAAAGTAATCTTCTCGTTACCCAACTTTCCTTCACCGGTTATCTTCCCACCTTTATTGCCAGCAAAAGTAACATTTCCTCCTTGAATTGGTTTGACTTCAGACAGCAAGGAAATATTACCCGTCATGTGCCTGGATGCTCCACTATCAACGACCCAAAAGTTGTTAACAGCTGGCTTTCGAGCACCCTGCACATAGTAGCAAGCAATTAGTGAGTATCTGGACCCAAGCATTCAGCTTTGGGTCGACCGGTATCTTCTGAAAAATCCTCAGTGGCTTTTGAAGTCATTTTAGGCAGCCACTTTTGCCTAACAGATGGAATAGATGAATCAGCAGTAGAGTCTGAAGTAGAATGATTACCAAAAACTTTGTAAGATTTATTGAAAAAGTTTTTCCTTTTAAAATGTTGTTTGGTAACAATCTTGTCATCATCCATCTTGGTCTTTGTATCAGATTTCGAATCTGAATTTGTTTGCATATATGCTGAAGCCCTCTTCCTAGCTAAAACAGGTATACCGTTTACGAATATGTCCTATTTCAAAACAACAATAACACCTCCTGGGATCAACAACACCCTGAGAAACACCACCCTCACCTTGTTTAGAAACATTGGTTTTAAACCTTCTCCCTTTGGAGTTTGGCCTAAAGGTTTAAACAAAGGACCAATGTATCCATGTTCATTATAAAACCCATAATCATCAACACCACAACAATTAGCATATCCTTTAGGTTTAACCTTTGTGGTCTTGTTTTGTTCAAATTTACCAAAATCATCATAAAAATTGTAATCATCACAAAAACCAAATGCTTCATAATCAAAACTATTAGTTTCTGATGAATACTGACCATCAGAGTTGTAAAAACTCTTTGGTGAGTAAGATGATTGTTTTGATTTAGTCTTAAACTTTTGATCAGTTGATGACTTTGGTTTCTCAGAAAACCTTTGAGATTTGGAGGATGATGCTTGATCATTTGAACCAGACGACACATCAGACAACACAACAAACTGCTCGTCTACAACATCTGACTTAACCACCTCAGCAGCCTCTAATGGTGTCAGTTTGACACTTTGAGGCTTAACCTCAGTTACAGGTTTTTCAACCTTAGAATCACTGGACTCAACCTGTTTTGACACCTCAACCTTAGGTTTGGACACATGTTTGCCTGATTTCTTCTTATCAGTGCTTTTGGATTTATCAGATGATCCCTCAGTAAACATTGAGTAATCAAACACAACTTTGGTCTCAGGTTCCTTTGGACCTAAACCATGAACAATGGGTGGAGGAACTGAGTTACACCCGGATTCTTTGAGCAAATCTTTTAGATTTTCATCTTTGCAAAGAAAACTTGCAAAGGAAGATGAATTTTTGAAATTTTCAAGTTGCCTGTTAAGATCCAAAATTTCAATGTTTAATTCGGAAATTTTAGCATTCGCTTCAGCAAGCTTCTTTTCACAAAAAATATAATCTTCTGTTTTGTTATTAAGCTCAATTTTTGTGCTCAGAACCACAGCATGTTCACTTTTCAGTTCAGCTTTAACAGCTTCCCACCGTTGTTTGTAAATTTTGACATTCTCCTCTGCTAATGAGTATTTGTCAAAATACATGGTTTTCTCAGCAGAAACTTCCTTCAACTGATTAGCAGAGTTAAGACAAAGTTCACAAGAAGTAGAATTAACCTGAACGTCGGCCATAAATGCATGTTGACCTTCAGCAAAAAAATCTTCACCAGGAAGATCAGGATCATCTTCAATCTTTACACTCTTCTCCTCAGTACACAGAAAAGCAGATTCATCTGGAAAATCATCAGCCCAATCATATCCTTCTCCAGTTTGTGAAACCAACGCTTTATTGTCTGAATTTGAGCCACTAGCATTTGCATTTGAACTTGAAGGATTAGTATTGCTCCCCGATGGCTTGTTACTCTGTGCAGCATACTTTTGATACAACTTTGAAGTTTCTTGCTGCTTTCCCTTGGTACACTCCTTGGCAAAATGCCCATAATTCTGACAATTGTAGCAACGAACCTTAGACTTATCAAATCCAAGTTTTCCTTCAGGATTTAAATCCTTCCGACCTGTTCTTTGCATATACTTTTTGCCTCTGCGAACAAGCATTGCCATGGACCAGTTAATATCCATCAATTCTAAGTCATCAGGATCAATTTGTTCATAGTCTTCATCAGTTAACTCAGCACTAGTTAACTTTCCTGCAACAACTCCATCATAAGACGAAACCATTGCTGAAAATAAAGCCATGAAGTCATTTGTAGTCTTTGCTGAAAAAGCACTCTGATTGTGACTTGAAGCAGAAGATGACTGATGTGAATACACAGGATATGTTACAGCAGCTTTACTAGCATAGCTTCCACTTGAAGAACCTCTAGACATGTTTGCATGACCACTTGACGTATTTTCTACATAAAAAGCAGTAGATGGTGGGTTTGTGCTAGCTTTTGCTTTAGCATGCATGGTAGAAGCATTTTCACCAAAATAGACATCGGGATTCTGAACTTGAGATGGTAACGTTTTCACACGCATCATATCCAGTTCCCTTGCTAGTAAATTCCTTGTAAGTTCATCATAGGTAAGATCATCAAAGCTTTTATCATGAGTCAGCAACAAAATGTAACCTTCCCATTTCTCAGGCAAAGCATCTAATAGCTTTTCTTTCAATTCTCCAGCTTCAATTTTTACTCCAACAATATCAAGTTCACTAACCAAATGAGACAACCTTGAAATGAGATCATTAATGGTTTCATTCTGAACATGAGCAAAATTATCATACTCTCGTAACAACACTTTCTTCTTGCTCTTCTTGTATTGTGCATTACCTTCACATCGTTGACATAAAGCATCCCACAATTTCTTAGATGTATTATGCATTTTAAACTGATGCAAAATATCCTTAGGTAACGCCATTGATAAATTGGAATACGCTTTTCTTTCAAGTTTGAAAGCTTCTTTCTCAGCATCGTTCATCTTGTTGAACGGCTTCTCTTGACCAATAAACTCCCCAGTTGTGAATTTTGGAATCTCATACCCATCAAGCATAGGAGTCCAAACACTAACATCGTTCACACCGATATACGACTCATATCGTGTTTTCCAATTATGAAAATCCTCAAATCTCATCAGTTTAGGAACTTTATTCGTCGTTCCTATTTCATTATCGTAGTTCAGCAACGCTTGAACAGTCGTAGACATAGCAGCAAACGCTTGAAACGGATCCATGATTAACCAAACTTCAATTCTGTAGTCAGCGGATCAGAATGTCGACCTCCGGATCAAACTTAGTCCTCCGGATCAAATTTCAAGTGAACGGATCAGAAAAGAATTTCTCCGGATCAAAATTCAACCCGCGGATTAGAATTATGCGCTACCGGATCAGAATTTGATCCGCCGGATCAAAACCACCTAGCGGATTAACTGATACGCTGCGGATCAACTGATACGCTGCTAACCTGATACGCTGGAACTGCCGCGTATCAAACAATAACTGCCACGGATCAAGTGTTGAAGATTGCTTAGCGGATCAAATTCAGCGGATCACTGAATTTATGAATTTACACGGGCGGATCAGAACCTTCGAGCGGCGGATCACCAGCGGACCACCCGCGGACCAGAAACAACATGCATAATTTTTGATATTTTTTGATTTTTAATGCATGAATTCAACGTACAACTAAGCGAAAATGAACTAGAAGCAATCTGAACGAAGAAAACTTGCTGAATTGATGAGAAACTGAGAAGAATTGATCAAAATCTTACCAAAATTGAACTTTCTCTCTCTAAAACCCAAAACCGAACTGTAACTCGCAGCAACTGAGCAATCCTGCTCTGATACCACTTGTAAAACACAATACGGATCTTGCTAGTGCATTATTACATTCGGATTCGGACACACAAGGTAAATAATCTTCCGTATATTGATCACAGCTTGTAAACAGAGAGATACACAGAGTATTCAGGTTACACTTTGTAAAACACACACTTAAGAAAGCTCAAACCTCACTCACACTCTCTGAATCAAACTGAAACCTATATATAGAGACTGGGCCAGCGGACCAACTTACCAGCGTATCAGGTGGTCCGGCGGATCACCTGATCCGCCACTGATCCGCTGGATACATAAAACACAAACTAATAAATTACATATTCAAAACATCAAGATCTAGCACTAGACAACACAAAATGCTCTAACATG
>JBCNJP010008580.1:0-38857 GCA_039602395.1 Deinandra increscens subsp. villosa
CTTCAAGAACATTTTCTCTCTTTTGCTTATAGATCTCAACATCCTTAGTCAATACCTCATTCTTGTCACGATAAAGTGTATTCTCATCTTGAAGCATAGAAATTTTGTTTTGAAGCTTTTCAACAATAACAACAGTTTTAGCAATAAGAGCAGTAGCTTCCTCATACTTTTGCTGAACTGGATAGCTTTTCTCAAATAAATTCTCAAAATCTTGAGCTGCATCTAAAGCTTCAGCTTTGGCTTTTTCACACTCTTCAGCCAATTTAACCTTTTCTTTCACAACATCTTCATGAACATGAACTAATTTATATATTTCTTTTGAAAATCTTCCAACTCTTTCTTAAGCACAACAATTTCTTCAGTCGATGTTTTAGAACTCTGCTCAAACCATTCAATATCCTTGTGTAATTTTACACATGTAAAGCATGTAGATTCTTCAACCTTTGAACTATCAGCAACTTTTGGTAAACCTTCTTGTACCATGGATTCACTTGAATAAGAATCAGAATCAGTTAACAAACTGTCATTATCATCATGACGAGCAGTCAATGCAATGCTAATTAGAGCAATTTTCCTTTTAGCTTCAGAATCTACATTCCAAGTAAATGCATCTGGATGCCAATATACTTCATTTAATTCCTCATTAAAAGAAACAGCATTTTCTTCACTCTTAGAAATTTCACTTGGTGAATGAAAAACCATATGAGCATGTTGAACAGACTTCAGCTTATTCTCAATTGAACTTGGAAATTCTCGTGCAAAGTGACCATAAACAGAACACTTACAACATTTCACCTTTGATTTGTCCAAACCAATCTTACCCTCCTGATTCAATCTCTTCTTACCAGTTCTATTGAAAAACTTCTTCGTTCTTCGAACCAACATAGCATACTGCCAATTCAGATCCATTTCCTCCGAATGATCATAATCAATTTGATTGTAATCTTCATTTGCCAATTCAGCATTACTCACAGCAGCAGTGATAACACCAAAATATGAAGATACTATCGCAGAAATCAACGCATTATAATCATCGATAGTTTGAACCGACAATGCACTTTAAATTGAAGAACTAGGAAACGAAACAGTACAACCAGCAGAAGAATAACTTGGAGTTTCAGATTTACCTGCCAGAAATGCTGTTGGAGGTGCAGAACTAAGAATATTAGATTTTCCAGCATTCAAAGTTGAATCATTGTTACCATAATACACCGCAGGATTTTGAACTTGCTCAAGAAGTGACTTGTTCACCATTAACTCCATATCCCTAGCTTGGATTCTTTGAATTAGATCATTGAATGACAATTCTGAATAATCTTTATCATGTGAGACCATCATCACATAATTCTCCCATTTCTCTAGTAGAGCTTCCATGATCTTGTCTTTCTTATCAGCTTCATCTTTTGTAAGATTCACCAACTTCATTTCACTCATTAAATGAGCAAACCTTGCAATCAGATTTGGAATCGATTCATTTTGATAATGTTTGAAACTATCAAATTCCTTCTTTAGCACCTTTTGTCGTCTTTTCTTGTATTGGTCATTACCTTCACATCTCTTTTCTAAAGCATCCCACAAACTCTTTGTTGTGTAGTTACTGGAAAATTGATGTAATAATTATGTAGGCAATGCCATCGTTAAAGTGCCATAGGCTTTCTTCTCAACTTGATATGCTTTCTTATGGCGTCCATCAGTCTTCTTCTGGTTTCCTAGAGCAGGAGGAAGAGGAGGAACGGAGGATGAAAGAGGGGCTGAAACAGATTTCGCTTGAGTCGACATTTTTTTTTCTAGAATCAAGAATCAATTAAGGTAAGAGAAATTGAGAATTTTGGTAAGGTTAAAGCACCACTTGCCCCATGGTGGGCGCCAAACGTTTTTGGTCAAAAATCATCGAAATGATTAAGTGATCAAAATTTGAATGTGAGGTAGTGTGCTTGATTGATTTGTGAGAAAGATACAAGAAAGAGCAAAGTTGAGACGATGATGTAACGAGGGAAAATCCGGAATCCTTCGAGTTTTCTTCTAGAGATCCTAGCAAAAAATTTCGGGATCCAGCCTGAAGTGCCTGAAGTGCCTGCTGCCTAGCAATTTGAATAATTATAAACTCAAAGATTACACGTATTTGGAGGTATGATCGATGGAACTATGTGTTACATATATTGTATGCTAGTCAGAGCTAAATGCCGTATGTGTGTGTCTATATCAATCAAGACCTCAATTATATACAAGAAGTAATGCTAACTAACTATTCGGGATTCCCGAGATCTTATTCTCAACTATCTTGGCCGTTAAGCCTCTTTTCGTCCACTTGGTCCACGTCTTCCAATGGTTTTAGCGAATCTTTAGGAGTTAGTGGATTTCCAAACGTCCCTGTAATTAATTAAACACGAGGCAAAATAAGGGCTAGTAACTAATAAATAATCAGGATACCTGAACCAGCAGGATTCCCAAGCGATACGAGGATTTCTGGACCACACGAGCTTCTTAGCGAGCATCCTGAAAATCTATCCCCAACAATGGATAGTTTCTAAATATTTTTATTTTTAATGTAATTTTTTATTGTATTGTCATTATTAATTTTTAAGGGTAATGTTATTCTAATTTTAATGTATTGCTATTTTAATTTAAATATATAAGCTATTTTAATTTTAATTTTGAATTTATTTATATATAATATTTAATCATTTAATTATTTTATTTATTAAAAATTAAATTTTACATTTATAAAATGATTAAATAAATATATGGTTTGGAAATAAATGGATGTATGGGGGAAATGCGAGATTTTTAGTTGTTAGAGCAAAAATGTACATGTGGTAGGGATTTGCTCGGAGTTGTAAAAATCTAACGTGACATATTGACTAGGCACGCATGTGGGAAGTGCGACCTCTAACGTTGGAGGTGGTCTAAGTCTATTTACAATGGGTTCTCTACACTCATCAGCACATTTTTTGCAACCTCATCATCACATAACTATATTTCACTCTCCATTTTATCTCCTTTATGCCTCCACCATACTATCTTTCACTTTTTAAGTAATTAGTTAAATGCCATACCGTTTGTTACTTTTTGTCATTGTTCTTTCATATTTTAAAAAACTGCCATTTTCATCCAAATAACGTCTAATTTTTGTCATAGGATTTTTTTTTTGGGGGAGGGGGGGTGTATGGTTGCCTAAAAAAGGTTTGAAACATCAGAATTGACCAATCAAATGGTGCCAACAGAAAGAGAGAAAAGTATATAGAATTTGATGTTTTGGTGGTGGGTATGATTGTAGAATGATGTTTAGGCAAAATTGGGTAGTTTTGTGAAGTAGGGACCACCATCAAACACAAAATTCTCGGCAACAATCGGCAACAATATGCTGAAAACACTAAGTTTGATGTCGAAATGGAGTTTGCCGATAGAGGGGGTATGGTTGCCTAAAGTTGCCGATTTCGATACCGAGGGATATGCCGCACCATACCCCTCACCTTAATCATCCATTCTAGCATGGTGCGACTTATCCACTACATTAGCCTAAGTATCACGAGTTATGATGCATAAGTTTATAACAATGCGTCAAACCTTTACAATTACATTTATTTTGTACAACAAAACCTAAACCTAAAAAGTCCAGGATAAATCCATCACATTTATAATATATGATCTTTTTTTTTAAAAAAAGAACACACCATTTATTAGTAGGCCGCCCACCATAACGACACTTAACCTAAAAATATGTGTGATGTAAGTAAGGTATTACTACGTTTTATTTTACACCAAGGGGCATCTGTCCTAATATTATGGGGATAAAGGTTTAAGCTTGGGACCTTGAGGTCTCAACTTCAAACCTAACTCAAGGGGGTTTTTCTCAAGTGGTGAGTTTTCTCCTTGATACTATTTCTGGGTGAGCCAAGCCTGGAGTGTCAAAATCAGTATGGACGGTTACAATCTCGTCTCAAGAAGGCTCACTCGGGTATTTTGAAGATTTGGAGAGTAGTTCCAAACGTCTTTAGAAAAAAATGGTTAAAAATAGCTTGAATTTGGTTGTTTGGGGACAATTTGCCCTTCAATAATAATTTGGATGCCCTTTTCAGTGGAATCATTAAATTAGTTTTTAGTAAATATACACACGTTTAGTTTAATAGTTAGAAACATTATAGGTATCAATGAAACTAATTAAGTGGGAGACATAAGTAGAAAGGTTCGACAAAGTTGATTAGTTGTCAAATCTTTTTAAAGAGGTTTAAATGAGAAGTTTGGTTTGCGTAAAAAAGATAAGAAGGATTTCAGCCATTAGATGTTGATCTAATAAAAAATAAAGGAGATGGATTTTAGTCTTATCTATCTTTGTTGACTTTTTATTCACTTCCCTCATTTTTTTAAAACATTCATAACTTTCACATACGACATTATTTATAAAAATAAATTACACCATAAAAACGAGCATTTTTTTTATCTTTAAAACACGTATAGTGTTGCTATATAAAAAATAAAAAAAAAATTTACTTCTTCGATTTTTGACACAATGTTCAGATCATTGTGTCAGTGTGTCAAAATGTTCAGATCATTTTATCATTGTGTCATAGTGTCAAAAGTATATATATATAGTGTTGTTATATATAAAATTAAATACTATTTCGGTTTTTGACAGCATATAATACAATGATCTGACCATTTTGACACAATATGACACAATGATCTGAATATTTTTGACATAATATGATACAATGATCTAAACATTTTGATACAATCGAAAAAGTAAAAAAATTTAATTATATATATAACAACATTATACGCGTTTTAAAGATAAACACGCTCGTTATTATGGTGTAAATTTTAAAAAAAAATAATATCATATCTAAGAGTTATGAAGGTTTTAAAAATAAGGAAAATTTGATAAAAAGTAAAAAATGTCCTTCAATCTATTATTGTATTTAATTTAAGATTTAATGGCTATGCTTCTTTCTTATCCTTCTTATTTAGGCTATGTGTAATCGGGCGTGATAACACCCAACCCCCCACCATAGCGCCCCATATAGCGCCCCTGGGCACCCCCCGGGGCGCCATGTTGTTGTTTTTGTGGAGTGGCGTTACCTAGATGGCGCCTCTCCCCCTTGACTTTTCAAAACTAGCCGTTGGAATATATACGTTGGGCCATTAATACAATTTTTTTTTTTAAATGTTATACTTTTTTGATATAAAAAGAGTGGTACCCCCATTTTTTAACAACACTTCTTCACTCTCCTCTACTACTATATTTCTTCCAAGTTTTTTTAAGAAAATGCAAGGAGGAGGACCATCATCAAACACGCCCTTCCAACCTCCCCGTCGTACGAACGGTAACCCCAATGATGACGGGTTGTTCGCGTACATGGCGAATTTAGGATCACCGCCAATGCAACAACCGTTTCAACCGTTTCAAGCAAACTTCCCGCAAGGCATGGGGTTTAATCCCTTTGCTCAACATTCTTTTTCTCCGTTTCAAGCATTCCAACAACAAAACTCATTTCAACAACAAACCTTCCAACAAAACAATCCATTTCAAGCTTCTCAATCGCCCTCGCCTCGACCTACACCATCACCCACGTCTCGACCGACACCATCACCCTCGTCTCGACCGACACCTTCTCCCGAAGACGACGTCATACCGCTTGACGATGATGTTGTGCCCGAGACCCAACCGAAGCAAAATGCGGGTAGGAAAAAACGGTCACACAAAAAGAAGGCACCCGAGGCGCCGAGAGAGAAGAAACAAGTGCAACCGTGGACGGAGGAAGAAGAGGTGGCGCTAGCTAGAGCTTGGCTTGATTGCTCGGAAAACCCGATCATTGGTAAAAATAGTTATTAAAATCTTTATTTATGTATATATATGTATTATATTATTTTTTTAAATGTTGATATCGTATATATATTTATTTTTTTTTTAAATGTTGAAGCTAACGACCAAGACTTGACGACTTTTTGGCGAGAGACGAGAAAGAAGTTTTATGAGTTGATGAATGCCAATGAGCCATACCGCCAACCCGACTCCATATCGGGTAAATGGACCGATATCAACAAAAAATGCAAGATTTTTTCTAGCATTTACAACCGTATGGTATCGGGTTGGCAAAGCGGTGAAAACAACGAAGATGTCCAATCAAAAGCGCTAGTCGAATACGGGGTCGGTCGTCCCGCGTTTAACTACCTCGCGGTTTGGAACGTGGTTAAAAATGCACCAAAGTGGCTTTCTCAAGTTGATTTGAAGAATAAAATAAAGGGTCGCTCGAAAAAGTCTAGGACCGAATCAACAAACGAAATGGATGGAGAGAGTTCGGATGCTCGTGCCTTTGATTTAAATGAGGATGTTGAGTATGTGCACGTCGAGCCTCGTCGACCACCTAGTCGAGATTTCACGAAGGCTCAAAGGGCTTCGTCGTCGTCAAGTCGTTCCACCGCCACCACCGTCTCAAATATCACCAAGCTTCAAGAGGAGATGAATGAAAAGCTAGACACGATGGTGAGTTTGCGTCGAGAACAAACGGGGTTAGTCAAACGCCGTATAATGCACCAAGATTTACATGAGCTTCGACAACCACTCCCGGATGACGAGCCTGCGCGTACGATCGCAATAAAACTTAGGGAGGAAATCGCGAAGAGTTACATGAGTGGCTAGTAGGGTTGTTTTTTTTTTTATGTTATGTGTCGTTTTTTTTTTATGTTATGTGTCGTTTTTTTTTTATGTCATGTTATTTGTTTAACTAGTATCTTTTTATTTTAATTGAAGTTTTAAAATTTTATAATTTATTTTATTTTAGTTGACTAAAAAAATAAATAAATATGATTAGGTAATGATTAGTGGGGCTTTATGGTTACACACTTGAGATGTTATAACCCCCCTATGCCATGTCATCGCCACATGGCGTATAATGCCCCATGGTGGGGCTTGATGACTACACATAGCCTTAAACAAAACTTCTCATAATAACCTCACATTCCATTTAAGTTCTTTTAAAAATGCCAATTTGAGAGATTCTTAGAGAGTTTCGATTTGCGAAGAAGTTTTTTTTTCCCTTCAAAAGTAGGGTTGGGACTTGGGGGAGGCGCTGTATAGTTTGGGAATTGGGATAGACATTGTATACGTGGGTAAGGTTTATGCAGGAAAAAATAAAAATTAAATGATAGCAAAATTCGAACGCGTGACCTTAAAAAAAAGTGATTTACACAGAAACAGAAACTTACAAACTTAACATAAACCATTGAGTCATTATTTATTTTAAATTGGGTCAATTTTATATAACTAACTAGATCAATGAATATTTCACTTAAATACGTTCTTTAAGTTATAAAAATTGCTTTCGAAATATAATGGTGTCGCTTGACCCTGGCTCCCGAATGATAGTTCCGCCTCTGATTATATAGTGACGGTGCTGAACATCTTTTAATCTCGCACACTGTAGCAAATGTTGTTTGGCTTCACATTAGCCATCGGTGTAAAATCCCTCCAAAATGTGCACATTCAAAATTCGTGATCTTTCTAGAGATTCATTAGAGGATCAAAGCCTCTCACATTTATTAGTGAAACCATACATGCAGTCATTCTTATAGCTTGTTAACTCCAAGAGTGTCTCTCGGCCCCCGCTATCCGAGATTATCGATCAAGATCATGTCATACTAAGACACTCTTGAATCGTGATTGGTTACAATTGTGTCCCTTTCATATACACGGAAATTGTATAGTTCTGTTGGTGAATGTATAAATAGACCACTTACAACGCTAAGTAGTCCTTCCCACAAATAGTCTCATACACAGGGTCGGTCCTGAGAATTTGGATGATTAGGGCGCGAGTCGAAGATGTCTCCCCTGTTAAAAACTTTAAATAGTACAACACAAAGTTTTAAGGGTTTGAAACCTAGTCAAGCTAAGCGGCTCATCCCCACCCCGATTTTATTAACTAAATAAAAAGTTTCAAACTTACAGTTAAATTACAACATATAAATCATCTAAAATGATTTTCATTATCTTCAAACATTCTATCAAATTCGTTTTCATTTTCATCAACATTATTTTCCTTAACATTATAGTCTTCAACGTTATTATCATCAACATTATTCTCATTACCATTACTTTCATTAACATTATTTTCACTAATATTATTGTCTTCCACATTCTTTTCATCAACATTTTCTCCACTAGTATTACCTTCATGTCTAAAATATTTTTTTTAAGATCCTTTTAAAGATTGAGTAAGTTTTCTTGTTGTTTTTTCTTTTTTCTATTTTGGGCACCAGATGATTGTACACGAGAGACATGATATCAATGACAAAAATATATTTAAAAGTAGAATAATTGGAACAATATCACATGATGAGTGATGGCTGATGTGATGTTGTGTTCTCTTTAAAAATTAATAAGATCGCCGTTCGCAATTGATGTCCCCTTCCAATTTGATGCTCAAGGTTGTAGCTCATCTGGCCCATACCCAAAGCCGACCCTGCCCATACATCATGTCATATTAGCTATTTACTAATTACTAATTCTTCTCACAAACAATTTTTTACTAGAACCTCTTCCCCAAAACAGCTCAATCTTATATATTTAATATTACGTTTGAGAGAGAAGAAAAGAAATTACAAATGACACCGCTAGTGCGATGGGTAGGGCGCTCCAAGTGCGATCGCCGATCTGCTCCAACGCAGCCAACAGTCTAGGCGGGCCGCTCCAACTCAGCTACCGACAATAAAAGGCCGATGGCATTGTAGTATATGGTCTTACTTGATGGCCGTACTTTGAAGTTTGAACTCTAACATCGTGATCGAATCTTTTGGCTTCATCTTTAAAAAAGAAAAAAAAAACTAAGAAAAGACAAACTTGTACCTTTAATTATGAAATTGAAATGCAAAACTGTAAAAAGAGTTTAAAAAAACAACCCCCCACTAATACTATTATAAAATAAATTAAGTGAACAAAAAGATTTCTATTAGTCAAAGGAATCTAATTCTAAAATAAACCCATCAGTTTACAAAAAACCGTATAAAATTTTGATCCTAATCAATCTGAACACCATGAAATTAATGAACTCCTCAACTTACCATAATTCTCCCTCCATAACAATGGCTTACATCTTCTCCCTTCATCTTCTCTCCCTCATTTCCTTCACACTCACCGTCACTTCTTTCTCCACCAGAGACGCCGCCGTCCTCCTCCGCGTCAAAACCACCCAGCTCACCGACCCCGACGACCTGCTCAACAACTGGCTCGATTCCACCACCCCCTGCAGCAACTGGACCGGCATCACTTGCGATAACCGAACCGGTGACGTCATCTCCATCGACTTCACGGATTTTGGAACTCTCTCCGGCCCGTTCCCGGCGGACTTCTGTAGGGTTTCAACTCTCCGCCACCTCAGCATAGCGAATAACTACTTTAACGGTACTATATCTCCGTCATCTTTCTCTCTATGCTCTCACATCGCGTTTTTAAACATTTCCAACAATTTGTTTGACGGGGAGTTACCGGAGTTTGAACCGCCGTTTGGTAATTTGACGGTTCTCGACGTTTCTTATAATAGCTTCGCCGGCGAGATTCCGGCGAGCATTGGCGAGGCGTTATCGCTTCAATTCATTGACCTTACTTCGAATTTTATTGACGGTGCGCTACCGGAATCTCTGACGAATCTGACGGAGTTAACGACGTTCTTAGCGCCGGTGAATCCGTTAACAGGTCCGTTGCCGGAAAAGATCGGACGGCTGAGAAAACTCCAGATTTTCAGAATTTCAAGCACGAATCTCGCCGGTGAAATACCGAATTCCATCGGTGATCTTGTCTCGATCAAAAGTATCGATCTCTCCAACAACTCTCTCACCGGCGGGATTCCGGTGAGTATCGGACGTCTTAAAGGTATCCAACATATATGGCTTTATCAAAACAGTTTATCCGGTGAAATACCTGATGTTTTTGCTAACTTAACTTCTCTGCTGGATTTTGACGCTTCCCAAAACAACCTCACCGGAAAATTACCGGTGAGTCTCGCCGGTTTACATGTCCAAACATTAGCCGTAAACGACAACCAGCTTGAAGGCGAGATCCCAACCGTTCTATCTTCAAATCCAATGCTTACTACTTTGAAACTGTTTAACAACACGTTTTCCGGTAACTTACCGGAAAACTTGGGAAAAAATTCCGATTTGGAAGAGTTTGACGTCTCCGGTAACCAGTTTCAAGGTCTATTGCCTCCTAATCTTTGTTACAGGAAGACACTTGAGAAGTTCATATGTTTTAATAACAGATTCACTGGAGAGATTCCGGCATCGTGCGGAGATTGTAAATCTATATATTATGTCCGAGTATCTAACAATGAATTCACCGGCGAGATTCCGGCGAGTTTCTGGAGTTCATCTGCGCTTCAGTTTATAGAAATGAGTAACAATAAGTTTCATGGGTCAATTCCTGCTTCAGTTTCTAATTCCACCGGCCTAACAAAGTTAGCGATCTCTAGCAACAATTTCTCTGGTGATTTACCGCCGGAAATCTGCCGGTTACCGGAGATGGTAGAATTGGACTTGAGCAATAATCAGTTTTCAGGTGTGCTGCCAACATGTTTGACTGATTTGAACAAGTTAGAGAAGCTTAATCTTCAATCAAACGGGTTTACCGGTGAGATTCCGAATGGTGTTGGTTCATGGGATGAGCTTTCGAGTTTAAATCTCTCGAGTAATAGGTTAACCGGTGAAATCCCCGACCAAATCGGGGATTTACCGGTTCTAAACTATTTAGATCTTGCCGGTAACGAGCTTTCCGGCAAGATACCAGCTTCGTTGAGTAAACTCAAACTCAACATACTTAACCTTTCCAACAACAATTTGGAAGGGAAAGTACCAGCTGGTTTGGATAATAAACTTTACATCTCGAGCTTGATGGGTAACCCGAAACTATGCAGTTCAGATCTTAAACCGATTCGTTCATGCCATAAGGCGAAACCGATAAGCTACTATTTGGTTGGCTTCCTATCGATCCTGGCTTTCTTTCTTATCGTGTCGCTTCTCTGGCTTGTGATCAAGACCAAGTTATTTAGGCGACGTAAAAGCTTGTGGAAGATCACGTCCTTCCAGCGACTCGGGTTCAAAGAACAAGATGTCTTGGGGTCACTAATGGAGAGCAATGTCATTGGAATGGGTGGGTCCGGTAAGGTATACAGAGTGACACTCAAAAACGGGCAGACCGTGGCGGTCAAAAAGCTCTACGGGGTTCAACGGGGTCCGGAAACCGAGGCCGAGTTCGGGTCGGAGATGGAGACGTTGGGTCGAATCCGACATAAGAACATCGTGAAGCTTTTGTTTGGCAGTGTGGGGGAGGACTTTAGGGCGTTGGCTTATGAGTATATGGAGAATGGGAGTTTAGGAGACTTGTTACACAAAGATCCGAAAGGTGGCTTCTTGTTAGATTGGAACAAGCGGTTCGAAATTGCTCTTGGAGCTGCACAAGGGTTAGCCTATTTGCACCATGACTGTGTGCCTAGTATCGTGCATCGCGACGTCAAGTCCAATAATATCCTGCTGGACCACGAGTTTAGACCGCGGGTTGCCGATTTCGGTCTAGCCAAGACCTTGCAAACTGAAGTGAAGGAGAGCGATGGAGACATGTCTCGTGTCGCTGGCTCCTACGGCTACATTGCACCAGGTGAGTTGTTTCTTTCTGTTCAGTAATAGGTTTGTCGTCGGGTTGATCTGAATCATCATCTTTCGTTTAAAATTTAAAGTTTTTTAGTGTCAAATATTATTATAAAAGATCCTATGGTGTTGTTATTCCTACGACGTCGTTTGGGTTTTCGTACTACCTTTTTGAAATTGTGTCACTTTTCAAACTTTAACTTTTTCAAATGTTAAAAAGTGAAAATGGTCGTCCGTTCGCATGTTTCAAAAGTGCTTAAATGTCAAAGTTAAAGTTTGAAAAAGTTGGACGCGCGGCTATCTGACACAACCCCAGATGACATAACAGTCTTGAGCCGGTGTGGGATTACAAAGGTGATGGTGTGAGAATAAAAGCTCGCTAATTCTAACATTAATTGTTTTGTAATACAGAGTATGGGTACACAATGAAAGTTACAGAAAAGAGCGACGTTTATAGTTTTGGGGTGGTGTTGATGGAACTAGTGACAGGGAAGAGACCGAATGATCCGGCTTTAGATGAATACAAGGATATAGTGAAGTGGGTAACCGCGGCAGCTCTATCGTATCCTGAAACTCCAGGTGATGGTGGTTGGACGGACTTGAACCAACTTATTGATCCTAAAATGAATCCCTCGAACCATGATTATGAAGAAATTGAAAAGGTGTTGAATGTGTCTCTCCAATGCACTTCTGCTTTCCCGATTAACCGGCCATCCATGCGAAGAGTTGTTGAGTTGCTCAAGGACCATTCTAGGATATCTTCAAAATAACATGTATCTTTTGTTTTTGTGAATTTATAGTTTGGGTTGCATGACATAGTTTGGACTCTTGAGTCACATGTAAATCTAGAAATATTTTTCAATGGAGTTATTACTTTTAGATGATCCAATTTCATAGAAGGATATATAAAAAAATTCGTTTTGGTCTGTCACATAATAAAATACGATACAATAATAAAAAAACATTATCATTAAAATTTAAAAAGCATAATATATATATATATATATATATATATATATATATATATATATATATATATATATATATATAGGGTTAGGTTCAAATGAGAACTTTTTCTTTTGAGAACTTTTGAGAACCAATTTGGGCCACTAATTTTCAAGGGGGGAGCATTCAAATTCATGGGGGGGGGGGGGGGGTTCCATATATATAAACTAGTGGCTAAGATTAGTTCTTTTTAGTTCTCAAACCCAATTAGTTCTCAAATGATCCTCTCTCTCTCTCTCTCTCTCTCTCTATATATATATATATATATATATATATATATTGTCACACCCTAACAGACGACGGAATATATATGTCGGGGCGCAATGACTGTCCAGATGCTTATATGACAACTAAAATAAAGTTGTAATACTTAAACATGCCATTTTTCATTAATCAAATAAAGATATTGTACAATAATATTAAACATGCGGAAATACATATCAAACTGATTTAAAGTCTTTAATCTAGGTCCAGCAATCCTATCGTGATCACATCAAAGCTCAAGTATTTATCCCTGCAACATGTATAAAATCAAGTGTGAACTACAAAAGTAGTTGGTAAGAAACACAAGTTTATAAAATATATTTTTAAAAGTAGTTGGTAAGAAACACAAGTTTATAAAATATATTTGGAAAATTGGATTTAAATAATCCTAAATTTTAGGAATTGGCCAACAATAATCCCACCTTTAATAATCACTCTCAGTGGTCCCAACTTTTACCCTATTAACTAATATTGGTCCTGCCGTTAAAAAAATTAACACCGTTAACTTTTTAATGATGTGGCAGCTTATGTGTAATTTCTTTTTATTTTTTTATTTTTTTAACAATGCCACATCACCATCTTCATCCCCACTTCATTCTTCCACCCCCTACTACCACCAACCATCCCCACCATCACGACTCCTCCGGCGAACTTTGGTAAACCGAATAGGCACCAGAACATCGATCTACTAATGACACTGAAAGGAATTAGGGGGAAAACCAACACCATCTTCATTTATTTTCACTAAAACTCCTTTGTTGACCAATACTCTGTTCCACTACTTTGCGATTTCTAGAAGAAAAAAAAGTCAACGAAAATCACATCTGATGGTGCAAGTAGATACTAAATCGAAAACCGAGCACGATGAGACCAATTTTGAGTTGAATTTTTGAGTTTTTGAAAGTTCAATTGTATGAACAGAGTGACGACGCCAAACTTGAGATCTGAAATCTGATTTTAATAATTGTGATCCAAATCTGAAATTGATTGAATTAATAGTCTCGCAATAACACATCGATCAAGAAGGAATCCAAAATCATTTATATTCATCACATTTTTAATTTGGAACCGAACAGAAAGCTATACGAAGATGATAATCCATAAATTTTAATCTATCCTAACTCTTCCAAATTTGAATGAAACATAAAATTGAGAACACTGTTGTGTTCGAAATAAAACAACGATTCAATCTAGATACATTGTTGATATGATTCGGCGACAATTTAAAGATCCAAATTGAACACGTTGCGAGAACGGTGCGATGAAGAAGACGATATGATCCAGATTCATGAAGTCCTTGACTTCAAATCCACTGTATTATGTGCGGGAATAATTCATGAACACTCGTTTTACGTTAATTGGATAAGAAACATGATTTTACACATTAAATTTCATGATTTAACTTCATTCGCATAAGGTCTGGTGTCTCTGGTGCCTATTTGTGGATCGTTAACGGTGGTTGTTAGTGGCGGAGTTTACCGGAGTTTGCCGGAGTGCTCGCCGGAGGAGTTGTGGTCATGGGGAGGGTTGCAGGTGGTGGTGGTGGGGGTGGAAGAATGACGTGGGGATATTGAAGATGGTGATATGGCATTATTAAAAAAATAAAAAATAAAAAGAAATTATACATAAGCTGTCACGTCATTAAAAAGTTAACGGTGTTAACTTTTTTAACGGCAGGACCAATATTAGTAAATAGGATGAAAGTTGGAACCACTGAGAGTGATTATTGAATGTGGGATTATTGTTGGCCAATCCTTAAAAGTTGGGATTATTTAAATCCAATTTTCCAATATATTTTTAAGACATGCGATATATGACGTGATAAGAGATATATTCAGATATGCAGTCAATCAGTTAATGAAAAAAAATGAACAAGTAATCATAACAAACCTTCAATCACCTTAAGATTTCACATCATAAATATTTCACATGCATTTAAGTCATTAGAATATATATATGTATATACTTACACATATATCTAATATAATGCAATCGTGTACATGTATTTTCTTCCGATTACCATTTATTTCTATCATAACCACTTCTAAATACATATTTCATTATGACATCACGTATATCAATTATCATGGATATAAAACACGTATATATTTCATTTTATCAACCAATACGTGTATCGTTTATATAACACTACCTTTTATCAATTCAATACCCGTTAATGGGTAAACATGCATTTTTCATACGTTTCATCACGTCTAGCTATCTAACATATATGATCACATGCATTTATCATATCAATCATATACATCACGTGTCTCTATAACATAAGCACGTATAACATTTTGCAAATCATTACCCTTTACCCATCTATCAACCCATAACCCATATCAATATACGTTTTAGCTACTTAACACGTATAGCTCACGCATATAATTCAAGTTATGAAATTTTGGGGTGTTACAACTCTACCCCCCTTAAATAGGGTTTCGTCCTCGAAACCGGCTCAAAGTGTTAACTCACAATGAGTTCTTTACCTTTTCACATTTCTTCCCAGGATTAATCCGGGACCTTTTTCTCATGCATCTAATGCATCCTTTTCATACCAACCATCTGGTTTCTAGGCTACGATTTTAATATCGCAACGAACTCTCTATGACAATCTATCATTTATCTCTATTACCTATAAGGTAATACTTTAACTATTCTATTCACGGAATTTCGTCCCACTTTAAAATGTGGACCGTATTTCCATAAAAGATACTAATTCTTTTTAGGCAAGAATTTTCCTAACGCAACAATCTAGATGACGTTTTGAGAGAAATACGTTTCTCAGAATAAAGGAACTCTTTCCTCACATTAACTAGGTGGTGTCATAACTCTTTAGCTATATATAGGGTAGCTGGATTATGAACTCCACCGGAACATGCTTCAAAATTTCCACAAGGTTGAAATTTATCACGAAGCCTTTGCCATTCTGACTTTAACCTTCTACGTACGTTAAACCTTTATCCGTGAACATTTGCTTCTGGACATCAACAGTCCCTCACTTGTTTATCAGTAAGCGATACGTATTCATGAATGCTACTGATTCTTTTTCCACAGTGGCCCGTACATACTCTACCTGCACGGGACTAATCCTAGTCCACAGCTTCATCTAATGCTTTGCATCTCTTAAGTGTAAATGCTATGGCTGTAAATTCCTTTTTCACTAGGCCTAATCGGTAATGTTTGTACCGATGCCTGAGTTAATCCATTCATTACTTTCTCCCATGCCTGCTACTGATTAGGATTCCAAAAGGATTTGACATCTTCTTAGTCAACCTAATGAAATTACGAACTTTGGAAAGTCTTAGCGACTTTCGACGTATTGTCGTTTGAAGGAACCTACTAGGGTAATTCTTACGTTGAGCATATGAACTTCCTTTTTGCCAATCTGTACGCTTCTTACATATAGCCTTCCTTCTGATCTTTAGCATTTTCTTCCAATGCCTCATGCATTCTTTTCCGCTTTTTGAGAACTTTAGTACGTCGTTTGTCTGCATGCTTAGCCACCAGACTTCTGGGTTGTAGGGGCGTCCGTTATTCCAGTCAACATTACTAAGGACTCATAATGATCCTTTTTGCTTCCGAAAAGCCATCCTCTTATAGCCTCATTCTTACTCCTTCAGCTGACGCTAATCCGATCTCGGATTGATCTTTTGGGGAATCGTCTTGCTCCTTATAGCTAGTTGAATGGGTTGCTGATCCTTGGTGAAGGATGTCTGCTTCTTACTGACAGCTTCCTTATCTTCTTGCAGCCTACGCATAATCTTGGTTTCCGTCTTTCTTCTTGAAAATGCTGGAGCATCCTAAGGCGAGGTACCTAATCTAAAGAAACTTTGTTGCTTCTAATGAGGATAATTGGTACGGTGCTTCCACTTCTGGCGTTGCTTCTAGTATTGCTTCGGGTGTTGAGTTGATTTTGGAACTTCTTTACTTCATTAGACGAGCTGTTTTCTGGATACTTCGTTCGGAAATTGACGCGTTACTGGTACGTTCTTCGGCTTCTTACTTTCACCTCCGAGTCAATAGCATACATTAAGTATGACTTACCTCTTGACCCATGAATTTCCACGTCTTGATTACATAAGTAATCTTTACTGCTGAGCCGTCGTGATCCTTGCATACGGAGTTGAGCGTTCCTCCGGTTACAGATGATTTGCGCGTAGCATCCCGCGAGTTAATTCATTCGCATTTCAACGTTTTCGAAATTACCTAAGGTCATTTGGGAATAACCTAACAGGAATTTGTTACGTAATCGTAACATTTCTCCCTAAGGCCATTTTAGTCTAAAAGGGTTTCCCTTGTTCTAAACGCAAGCAATTATATAACCTACGTAATATAATTTTGGAGTCTTGATAACACATAAGCGGTGAATTATCAATGTACGTATACCTGAAACTACACCGGATGTAAAATCAGGTTCTATGCCTGCAATACTAAGAGTACTGACTCCATTCTCCAGAGCTTCGAGTGCTCTATCGGCTTCACTCCTCTTTTCATCTTCAACAGTTCCTGAGCTTTCTTCCTTGGACAGGTTGCTCCGTTTTGTCCCAAATTCCCGTATTCGAAACATTTCTTCAGCTCCGCACACATGCAGAAGAAGTGATCGTTCTGACCATAGTCGTAACAATGGTTTGATCTCCACGTGCAATCTTTATGATGACGTTTCTCGCACATCTGACCTATCGACTTTCTTTCTCTAGAAGCTCCCTTAGCCTTCTTGTGTCGTCTGCCGTTATTGTCTTCAAGACCTTCTTCAACCTCGGACCGCTTCCGTTTTCCATTTATCGAGAATCTATTTCTACTAGAGGTTTCTTCGGAACAAGCTCCATTCGTGGCAGCTTCATTGGACATTCTTCTTGTTAAAGCCTCCGGAAGTTGATTAGCAATTGATAGGAACGTAACCTTCAATACCTCTACCACTATTTCTAATATGGCGGGTTTTATTTCTTCGCTGAAGGTACTTGTCTTTACACTTTTACTGACATTGAATTTAGTATCGGATGTTCTATCCGTATTCCTATGATCTCTATTCATATTCTGATCCTATGATCAAAGTAACCTGACACTTCAGAACTCATGTGACGTGAAGTCTCCAAATTTTGAATTCATGATAATTACATAAGTGCAAGCGCTATACAATTATATAATTATGATGCGTTCAAAACCCAGTTACTCTTATCGCAATCATTCTTAATGTCCATACCTTTCCTTTCATTCCTTTACCGGAAATTCTAAAAACCCGGTTCTTTACAACAGACATTCTTACAAGTTACTGACCACGTATCTTACTGTCAGTTAACCTACCCCGCACTCGGCCACACAACAGTTAAAACCTGAGATATGTTCATTTGGGTAATACCAAATTGCAGTAGCTAATTGCAATCGGGTATTCTCCGCACTTACATACCCTAAGTCTTACCTCCTATGTTCCTTGTGCCACTTTTTTCCTATGGGCATAACTATCCTGACTGGCATTTATATTCCCTATCTTACCTTACTTGTCTACCAAGAGTCCTAGTTTAAGTCTAGATACCGCGCTAGTATCTAAATCTCTTAAACCAAGGCTCTGATACCAACTTGTGACGCCCACTCCCAGTCTTGGCTCCAGGAGGGGTCACGAATCGGATTTACTCATGAACACATGGTACACCAGAGATAACTAAGCAGCGGAAATTAAAAACTTTTCATTTATTTATATGCCAAGTACAACAGTAAGGAAGATACAACGTAATCTAACAACTAGATCTTATCTATGTCTATTGCCAGTCTACTACCGAGTCCTGTCCTGATAGCTTGCCCACCTAGTCCTGTCCTCACCGAAGCCCTTTCCTTGCTACCTTAAACATCGTCATCACCTGACATACATATGTTTTTGGAAAGGTCAGCTTACGCTGGTGAGTTCTACGTTTTTCAAAAAGCGTTACCTTTGCCTCGAAAGTTTATTCCAACGCTTGGGTCTAACGACCCCCTTTTTTATCAAACATTTATCAAGTATAAAACATAACAGAATTATACTATAACTTTAAAACCGTTATTCTTAAACATTTATCAGGTATAAGTATTATACCAAAATATAACCTTTAAACATTTATCAGGTATAAAACAGAGTTATACCAAAACATTTAATCATTTATCATTCATCATTTATCATTTATCGGGTATAAGACATAACAGAATTATACCAAAACGTTTAGTCATTTATCATTTATCATTTATCCATTTAGTACTCAAAGTACTCTAGGTCCCCCTAGACCCTCTCTTGTGCAAATAATCATTAGGTATAAAACATAAAAGAGTTATACGAAATATTATAAGCAGTCATTTATTTACTTACTAAGCATTGTCTATTGGAACCACGTTAGTTCCTCGGGTAACCGTCGCCACCCGAATACCTTTTCAAAGTAAGCAGCCGTCGCTACCCCGGAGAACCGTCATTCCCCGCTTCTGATTGTACAACCACAGTCTCCCTTTTCTCTAGACAATATCCGCTTAGATTAAAACATTTTCAACCCTTTTCAATCACTTTTCAAAAAGTCCATTTAAATAACCTTTGTATTTGGACTCATAACCTTTTCAACACCAGTCCATCACCCGTATATGGAAATAAGCGTTTCATAAATATAATGTTATGGGTCTTGTTAAACTTCAGTGAAATCTATACCGAACTGATTCTATAGCATTTCCTATTGTATTACGGGTGTTTATATATAGGAAGTACCGCAGCGTATCCACCACACCTTAAATACAAACGGATATGATATAGAATCATCCCAATATAGATTACATCTTATAATCACAACAAGGCTAATAAGATCATATTTATCCGACACTTATTCACATACATAAGTTTAGACCAAACATTCACATTTTCCATTTCAAAACTTTATATAAAAGTTCTATTCTTTACATTACCCTTTTATTATAACTTTCCCGTAAACAGTTTATAACAGGTAATCATCATTTATAACAGTTATAGGCCTTAACACATTTCACGTAGGTGTATCGGCACCAAACATGTAAAAAGCATTTTAACACATTTCCTTATCACTTCCCCTATATATCTAAACTAACTCAACAGTTTAGTAGTTTAGGATATTTTATCCGTAAATATTATCATAATCATTTTACGTATATTTCAAAACAATAGTCATTTAACAGTTTAATACTGTAAAGCATTTTATCAATAATCATTTTTATAACCTTTCACGTATATATCAATCAAAAACCTTTTAACAATTCTAACAGTTAAAGACAGGCAACATCTCAGTTATAAAACATTTGAATATATTTTCATAACAATCGTATGTATATCAGCCCGAAAACATTTAAAACATTTATAACATTTAAAGAGTGGGCTCATAGAACTCACCTTATTCTCTTAGGTAGTATTTTCGGACAGAACCTCCGTTATCTCTTCCAATTAAACCTAATTGCGTATTGTATGGCGTTAACGCAGGGTTTAATGTAATAAACACTTACGATGTTTATTTTAATAATTCATTATCTTAATAATATTAAATTATTAAGTTCATTCCTTTTATAGGTCAAAATGACCAAAATGCCCTTGGAGGCATATTACCTTCTTCTTATTGATAATTATGAAGACGCGCATTCCTATAAGTAGACACTCACTCCGGGATCGCCCAGTGTTGGGATGCCATTGCCCAGATGGGATGGCGACACCCCCGCTTTTGCCAGAAACCCCAGTGTACAGGTGTCTACCCTTCCGGTCCGCGCGAACCTCTAATATCCGATTAACTCGGTATTTTAAATACTTGATTATATAACCAATTTACTTTCATATATTCTTATATTATATGAAAACATGTTAGCATACCAAAATTCAAGCCCCCATACCCTTCGGATTATTTTATATTAAATAATCATATTTAGAAACCCTAATTTCATGAATTTCTCGTTTTATTATCAAAACTCATTTTTAATTCAAACCAACTTAGGGTATTACCCATTATAACATTTTATAATATCCCTTAAAAGCTCAAAGCTTAATTCAAAACCGTTTACTCAATTTGGGCAGAACAACGTTACGAAAACCCTAATTTTGACCCGTTAACAAAACCTTTACCAAACCTTTTCCAATTGTGAAATAAACTTAGGGCTTTCTTAAAACACATTAATTTATGATTACCTACAAAAATTCAGACCCTAATTCCCACCCGATCACCCGATTTTGGCAAAACAAGCTCAAGAACCCTAGTTTTTATACATTTTTAGAAACCATACTTAGAGGCAATATTATCAAAAACTGAGATAGGTTATTTTAGATCATACCATATAAAGAGTGACTGCAGAAATTCAGCTTCCAATTCCTCGTGGTTTGGTCGAATTCGATGGATGAAGTTCTGGGTTCGTATAAGGGTTTTTGAGGTGGAAATCTGAGAAATTGGTGATGGAATATATGAATGTTTAGGGCTGCTATTTATATGCATTTGAGGTTCGCATATGAAGCCTCGGGCAGGTGTCTATGGTGACAATCCGGCTCAAAAACGACGCGTAGTCAATCGAATTTTGGAGCAACAAGTCAAGACGACGTGGCTAAAAACGAGCCAAAGACGAATCTGCGTCTGCAGGCCATCCCTCGCGTATCGCTAAGGGGTAGGGTGTGGGCTGCGCGATACGCGAGCCAGCCCTTTCCGGCCAGATTTTGTTTATTTTTCATTTTTAGCCCTTTTACTCTAGGTTTAGTGCATTTTTAGCCCCTGAACTTTTACCCTTTTATTATTTTATGTACCAAAACATCATGGGACATATTTCTCATATTTTTAGGGCTCGGGATACATTCGATAACGTATATATACACATACGTATATACTTATATATTTTTACTTATATTCCATTAACTTGCGTTTTAGCCCCTCATACTTTTGTATACTTATCATTTCATGTTCCAAACCACCTTAGGATATATTTATAATAACTCCTAAGCCTCGGGTTCATATAAATACATATAAATACGTACAATACTCGTATACGTTATGTATTTATTTATTTTTAATCATTATTTCAACGTAACGATACGTTCTTATTTATTTTTCACATGCTTAACTATTCTAACATGTATTCCTCCGTATATATTCATCAAATGAATATTTCACATGCATTTAAGTCATTAGAATATATATATGTATATACTTACACATATATCTAATATAATGCAATCGTATACATGTATTTTCTTCCGATTACCATTTATTTCTATCATAACCACTTCTAAACACATATTTCATTATGACATCACGTATATCAATTATCATGGATATAAAACACGTATATATTTCATTTTATCAACCAATACGTGTATCGTTTATATAACACTACCTTTTATCAATTCAATACCCGTTAATGGGTAAACATGCATTTTTCATACGTTTCATCACGTCTAGCTATCTAACATATAGATCACATGCATTTATCATATCAATCATATACATCACGTGTCTCTATAACATAAGCACGTATAACATTTTGCAAATCATTACCCTTTACCCATCTATCAACCCATAACCCATATCAATATACGTTTTAGCTTACACATATACTTCAAGTTATGAAATTTTGGGGTGTTACACCAAGGTATGTCAATGTACATGAATTCATGCTTAAAAAAGTGTTTTGGGGATGTCATAAAGGAAGAAAATTAGTCCCCACATGGTCATTAAAAGTCTGGTAGATAACAGGGTAATAAGCCAAAATTTTGCTAAGTATGGGACTGGCAGATTTAGCCGGATCCCTGGAAATTCTGCTCCAAGCGTATCGCTTGGAGCAGAGGAAGCTGGGAGCAATACGCGTAGTCTACCAAGCGTATCGCTTGGAGGAAGGATTTTCCTAAGCGATACGCTTGGGGCTAAATATTAAGATTTGTTGTTTTTCTTTCTTGTAACTGTTATTTGGGTTATGTATGCAATAGAAACTCACTATTGAAAGTGAGTAATTTGCAGGTAAATTAAAGGTTAGTGGATGCTCGTCAAGCAAGCCCTTGTTTAAAAGCAGGAAAACTTATGTTGTTAAGTCATGTTGATTCCCGTGTAAGTTTTGTATAACCAATATGAAATTTAAGCTGTTAGGTGGGTCATCGACCCAACTATATGGGTGAGGCCCACAAGTAATGATGGATATAAAACCAGGAAGGGCGTTGGAAGCGACCGTTTCTGAATATGCACAGAGGATGCTATGTAAGCTTTCTTAAATTTCTAAATGCATATTGAATGCAAAGGACCGGCCTCGTGAATAAGATGGGGGTCTAAGAAACCCCGTTAATGGGGTGAGGGTAAACGGGCTAAGGGTTCGTGGCACGAACTACTAAATAAAACCTAAAGTATGATGAACTGTTAAATTGGAAATAAATGGCATCTAGGCCATGTTAAATTTGGAACATTGAAATATGGGGAGGTATTGTGACCAAGAGTCATAAGCAATTACCATGGATTAATGTGTATTCGGATGATAAACAATTCATAGGAATTGCATCAATAAGGATGTTGCAAGATGGATTAGGTCTTACTAAACATCATACTATATCAAATAGCTAAATGACTCTTAGGATGGCTTGATTAAAAGGTGTATATTGATGTGTAAATGATTCAAAGGAATCATAATTAATGTGGTAAATGTTAAAGGCTAGTATATAAGCCAAGACTTGATCAATGTACGACACGTCGAATTGTAATAGATGGGATGGTGTAATCCTAAAAAGGGTTATAGGATGGATAAATGACTTTTAGAGTCATAGGAACCATCCAATAAAAATGTACTACATTATCGAATGTGAAATGTAAACGGCAAGTGACATGCTAAACACTTACAAACATTGTTATACTGCTTAATATGTGTAGGTATAGTTAGACTATGCAAAGACACAACTAGCAGGAAAGCAGCGGGACGAGATTGCGACTAGGATTATCGTCAAGGTAAACATGAGCAAGAAAGCTATATACGTAGATGGTGATGACACTAAGGTACGGATGTTATTACATTAAGGTTTGAACCTCTTACGGAGAGGGTGATTATTTGAAATTCTAATTTTTGATCTACAAGGTTATGACATTGATCATTAGAGCCTTCATCCTAAATGACACGTGGAGTTATAAACTGTGAAGTCCTAAACGCGTAAAGTGGGGAAGATAAAGGATAACAAAAAGTTATCATGCTAGTACTATCCTATGGGGCGAGTAAAAGCAAGAAATAAAATTTATCGTACAATGACTAATTCGAAGTTGATAAATGTAACAACTCAAACCCGCTTGGTCAAGTTCCCAGGATTACAAGGGGCATTGAGAATGACCATAAAATGGCCATAAAATGCGGACACTGAGTGGTCCGTAGCGAAGGCTAAATAGAATGGTGACATATTGGATACATATTTATATGTGTGTCTAAATATGTACACATTGTGATTTAGGTTGTGTTTGGCTCACTAGCTCAAAGGTAGCTTATCAGCTAGCTGCTAGCTGATAAGCTAGCTGCTAGCTGATAAGCTAGCTGTTAAGCTATCTGCTAGCTGATAAAAATAACGTTTGGTAAAAACTAGCTGAGAAGCTAGCTGAAAAATATAAAATGACATAAAAGTACATGTCATAAATGTAAATAAAGATATTTATTTATAAGTTAGGGAAGGGTAAAACTGGAAATATTATAAAAGCTAGTTGAAACGCTACTCCAACTAGCTTTATAAAAGCTAGCTTATAAGCTAGCTTATGGCGCGTCAAACACAACCTTATATGGGTAACCATGAAATATAAGGTTACCGGTGCAACCGCAGTCTTTATAAGGGCTAGGGTAATGTCCTTAGGTGACTAAGACCTGGAATAGGTTTCGGGGACGAAACCTTCTTTAAGGGGGGTAGATTTGTAACATACTCGAAACCGAACGAATAATTTATTCATAAATAAATGAGACGAGACGTTAGTCCATAACTTAACATGTTATGTATATAAGGGGCTTAATGTATAAGTTAGATAAAAACAAGTTTATTTTAAACTAATCTCAAAGTTATGGGTGATTTAGCCAAAACTCCTTAAAGAATGGAACAAGGGGTAAAAGAGATAACCTGAGGGGCCATACATGTAATTGGGGAAAACAAAAATGCAGCCCCGAAGGGGCTTAGGTCTGGAAAACGTGAAATGGGGGGGGGGGGAGAGAAGAAGAAAAACGGGTTTGGGAGCTAGGGCTCACTTCAACCCGAAGTTCTTGCAATCCTACCTCAAGATTTAGTTTTCCATGCTCAAAATGGTGGTTGGAGGCTTGTTCTACCATCCACATTGCATAACATAATAGATAAGTAAGTTCCCTCTCCATGGATTGATATGGAATTCGTGATCTATTGTGGGTTTTGTCACAACGATGATTTAAACCCTAAATGCTGATAAGAAGTAGCAATCTAAACCTCATGCATCTTAGATTTTGTGGTTTTATGTTGTAATTGCTAATACATGATGAAATATGTGTTAAGTGTTCTACATGTGAAGATTTAAATATGACATTGGAAAAAAATTAGGGTCCCTATTAAGGGTGTAAATGAGCCGAGCTACTCGAGATCGACTCGATAAAAAGCTCGAAATGAGCCGAGCCTTAACGAGCCCGAGCCGAGCTCGAGCTTTGAAATAGGGCTCGTTTAATAAACGAGCTCGAGCCCGAGCTTTACATATAGAGCTCGAGCTGGCTCGCGTGCCTAATCGAGCTTTTATTTATATATTTTTTATTTAATTTTTTAAATATATTTAAAATAAAAATGATTATCATATATAAAATTATGATAAAATAAGTAAATAATATGTATTATTTTCTATATAAAAAGTATAATTCTAAATATATACAAATTAGTTGTAAAAATATATAAAAAATAATAATTAATATTATACGTAGACCCCCAAGTTAGCTACATATGTGTAGTAAATCTATACTTGAAAGTGGCATATAGCAAGTTAATAGATAACTTGAATGAAGACTTTTAGTCTTGCATATTGATAATATGAAATGGTTTGAATAAATAAGAAAACTGGATATTGAACACAAGGTGTTCGATAAAATGTCTAAGTGAGTTTTTAATTAAAGCAAAACGAGTTGCTGTGATTAAAGATCAGTTTTAACCTTGTTTTAAAAATTAGTAGTAAATTACTCGAGCATCCGATGAGGGTGTGGCTTATATGGTTGGAAAGGTGTTTGAGATGACTTCAGCTCATTTTTATAAATCAGAAGCTGATTCGGTCATTAAGTGGGTAAAAAATGACGATTTCCGTAGCTATGCAGATTACTGAGCATGTTGTTTGGAATAAATAAAGTTGTTGTCTTGTTTTTAGAAAAATGGTATAAAATTATAGAAACATCATTAGAAGGTGTACCATATATGCCTGGAAAGGTCTTTCAGTCTACTACGTTCCATGTTTGAACATTAAACGCTGGAAAAATTTATAACACGGTCAAAATCGACCGTTACAGCAGGATTGAAAGTTAACGTGTCTTATGAGGTGCACATATGTTAGGGTAAGTCGAATTTCTTTGTTAAAAGTTTTTAAATTATAGTTTTACAAATAAAGTTAACGTTTTCGAATGTATTTTAGGTGAAATCCAGTAGGATGTAATTTAGACATCTCAATTCTCAAAGCTATATATTTAAGTAGTAAATTATAAATTTTATCTTTTATTCAGGTTTTGTAAGTTTTGTCCTTTACCTTTACTAATAATACTCATTGTCCTTTAAATTTCAAAAAAATTCACTTACTGTACTTTGGCCTAACGCCCGTCTAGTTCTGTCTGTCAAGTCCCCTCTTGTGCAGATCACGTAAGGGCATAATTGTCATTTTCTTTTAACATTTAGAGTAAATTACAAATTTGTCCTTTGTGTTAAAGAGAAGACCACCACCACCACCACCAGTCGGGAAAAACGTCACTTGCACGATGAAGATTGACGATTTCTAGATCCGATGGTTTTTTTTAGAGATCGAAGTTTTTTTTTTTAAATTTAATTTATTTTTTACTTTTTTAATAAAATTTAGAGATTGAAGTTTTTTTTAAATGTTATCTACATCCAATATACTAACCCTACTTTTTTATTACTATGATATTTGATTTTTATTGTATTTCTAGTAAGATAAGTTTTACGGTTATTTATTTTTTAGTTTTTACAAACAGTATCAAGTCGGGAAAAACGTCACTTGCACGATGAAGATTGACGATTTCTAGATCCGATGGTTTTTTTAGAGATCGAAGTTTTTTTTTTTAAAATTTAATTTATTTTTTACTTTTTTAATAAAATTTAGAGATTGAAGTTTTTTTTTAAATGTTATCTACATCCAATATACTAACCCTACTTTTTTATTACTATGATATTTGATTTTTATTGTATTTCTAGTAAGATAAGTTTTACGGTTATTTATTTTTTAGTTTTTACAAACAGTATCAAGTTTATAAAACAAACAACCTTATATTTTTAGATAGTAGATCTTCAGACCACATCTTCAGCTACAGATATAAAATCAGATGAAATCAAACTGCAGATAGTTTTTGTCTCCAAAAACAAACTTGATTAAGTTTTGTTTTATAATGTATAAATCCAAGAAAAATAACGCCCTGAGTTTCGGGTGCGACGCCTTTAACTATATACGATAGCCTTTTTAATTTATGGATATAGATAGACATGAGAAAAAAAAAACGGGTTGTAGGACCGGTTAGAAAAAAAACCAAAAGCGGTTGGAAGCCAAATCGGGCCGATTTGTAACCTAACCGTCAGTTATATATAGGTTACAGTGTGCGAGCCAAGGAACCGGTTAAGCAACCGGTCAAAAAATCCAGTTAGGAACCGGTTCGTAGACTAGCCGTTACCAACAGTAATATAGCCTCTTTTTTAAGGTTCGGCCTGTTTTTTGGGCTTTTTTTTTGTTACTTTGGTGTTTTCTCCCCCCCCCCCCCCCTCCCCCCAAGTAGTATAAATACATAGTGTTGTTTTGGGGTTAGTTTACATCAATCTCTACTCTCTCTAATCTCTAAACATTAAAAAGAAACGCTCAAATGGACCAAGTTCGTGAAGTCGTTCCAACGAAACGAAACCCAGAAGTTTGACAACATTTCGATATGTGTGTGATGATGAAGGGACCAAACAAAGCTCGTTGCAAGTTATGTGACAAGTTAATAAATGTAATATCGAACTCAACTTTAAGAAAATCACAACTAGTTCAAGCCTCAACCTCAAAGCCAAACGGCGGTGACAAGTGAAGCAAGACGTTGAGACATTGTCATGTGAAACCTTCATCACTTCGTGTGTTTTATTAGTGTTTGAGTTTTAATCTCTTTTGTATGTTTTTGTGCTAATAAACTTTAAATAAAAATGAAAGTTTAAGTAGAAGTTGGGTTTGGTTTTTTTTTTTTTAATAAAAAAAGTAAAAAAATAAAATAAATACACATAACCGGAAAACCGGTTATTATAACCGATTTAATGTAACTGGTTCATAACCGGTCTACAACCGGTTCTGATTGGTTGATAGGTTCGAGCCAAGGAAACGGTTCCTAACCTATTGGTTATACCAAAAACCGGTTTTAACCGGTCAAATCTAGTAACAGGAACCGGTTAAAAAAACGGTTTATGCACCTCTAAATATAGATTTCCACTGATTCAACCACAATAATTGGAAGATTGCCGGTAAGGAATAGTTACGTACTTACAACATTAGCAATAAAAAATAACTAATTATTCTGAGCTTAACCGTTAAGCATGCATAACCCTAATTTAGAGCTATGATTAATATATAAGCTCATCCGGTATATCGTGCGTGATGGATGGTTCCACGGCACCATCAGGTGTAGACACCCCCCCCCCCCCGCGCAACGTTAGCAGCGCGATGATCGGCTCCAATTGTTCCGCGTGCCTGATGGATCTAAAGATCGAGGGCAACAGTTGAAATTTTGATTTTTTGACCATTTGCGGTCAAAAAACGGTAAAAAAATTAATATTCCATTTCCTAATTATACCCCTATATATACTCAATTTTTTACATACACTTTTTACACCTTTCTACTCATCTTCTACACTTCTACAACTTCAATATTCTTTTTTAAAAAAGTCACCATGAATCTAAATCAAGGTTCAAGACAACCTCCTTCAAGCAACCAATATCCGGTCCCCCCATATCAACAAACCCGTGGAATATGTCCATGTACGCGGGTCAACCGAACCCCCTACTAACATGTATAACCCCAATCTCAATTTTATCAACTACGCTCAATGGGGTCAACCTCAAACATTCCCCACTCCGTTTGAAGCTTCATCTCATACTCAAACACCACTCTTCGATCAAGATGATGATGATGTTGAGGTGGTACCCGAAACGCAAGTCCCTACTAGGACAAGAAAGGGACGTGGCAAAGAAAAACAACCCATCGAGGGTACCGAAGCTCCTACGGGTAAAATGAAATGGGATACGAAGGAGGAGCTAGACTTAATCGAGGCGTATATCGACACGTCCGAGGATCCAAAATACGGTATTATTATTATTTTTTTTTGAATTATTAATATTTATTTTACGAACTTTTTTTCGTATAAAACTGTAAACATTTTTCTTATCTTTTTTTATTAATTTATTAGGAAATTCTCTAACGAAGAATGCATTTTGGAATCGAGTTAGCACTCGCTTTCATGACTTGCGCAAAGCTAAAGGATTCACATTGTTTTGAAACAACGACAATTAAGCGGGAAGTTGGGGCTTATGAATCCGAATATTTCCAAATTTAATGGCATTATGTTGGGCGTCGAGCGCACTCATAAAAGCAGTGAAAGCGATATCGACCTCTTAAACAAAGCGATCACCCGTTATAGAGAAGACCACAAATCCCCACTTCTCATCGAACAATACAACTGATTAAGTAGGTCTCCCAAGTTTAACGATATAATGGAGGGACAATATGCGAGCTTGAAACGATCGTCAACAGAGATGGATAGCCCAATGAGTTCGGATTCAACGGGGCGTTGCGGTATTAACCTCAACGATGAGGCGGTTGATTTGGTAGACGACGGCGAGGAACCGTAAATGAATATTTTGCGGAGGCCGATGGGAAAGAAAAATGCAATTCGTCAAAAAAAAGAGCAAGCTCAAGATGAAGATTTTGTGCGAGAACTTCACGAATTCAACCTCAAGCAAAAAAAGAGGACGAAGATACGGGAAGAAAATACTCGTTTGAACGAGTTTCGTGTGATTTGCTTAGACACATCGTGTTTGTTGGAGGAGCGAAGGGCTTTGGTCGAAAAAGAGAAGGAGGAACTCTTGGAGAAATTACGGAAAAAACATAATTAGTTGGTTGGTTTTTTAATTTGTTTAAGTTGTTTAATTTGAATGTAATTTTTTTTAAGGATGTCTTTTTTTAAAAAAAAAAGTGGTTCCTTTTCATTTTATTTTAAGACTTATTTTATGTTCATTAAAAATAATTCTAATTGTATTTTAATGTTTAAAAAATCAAAAACAAAACAAAAAATAAAAAAACATTAAAAAATTATTACCACACCACATGGGTATACCACCATGTGTGTGGTAAGTGCATGTGGTCCACTCAACGATGACGTGTCCACCACACCACCATCACACCATATGAGTATACCTCATAACCTAATGTATATGATGTATTATTATTTAATTATATCTATCTTAATTCATTAAACAACTACCAATCTAGCTTATATTTAATTGGTTTTACATGATCCCCTATCATTTGGTGGACTAGATACCTCTTTACCTTCCAATGTGGAGGTCAAAGGTTTAAATTCCACCTAATACAAAAACTATAAAATATTATAGAGGTGGGTCAGAGGTCTTACCATAGTGGGTTTTGGGCGGTGGGTTTCTTCTGGGATGGACGTGCAACATTGGGGGTCATGTTTACTCGCATGGATTGTGATCGCAACGTGTCGTGAGTAATATCATTTTTCATAATGAAACTCCCTAAGGCTATGTGTAGTCATAACCCCTCATCCTTGGGGCTTATGCGCCATGTGGAATCCAACTCATAAAGGGGAGGGGGGGGGGGTTATAAGCAAAGTGTTATAGTCATAACCTCACATAACCCCCCTCTAACTTATTACCCAATCATTAATATATCACTAATATATTTATAGTGAAACCAATCAGAAAAAAAGGAAAAATAATGGAAGGAAATGAAGGAGGAAGATGCGAGGCGTGATAATCTTAACGCCATAGACCATTTTTGCCAACATGACGCCCCAGGGGGTGGGGTGGGGAGGGGGCGTTATATTGGCAATTTTGATGGGCATCACGCCCATTACACACAGCCTAAGAACCGGATGTTTGTTGTTAAAAAATTGATTTATACATGAGAAATGTTGATAGTATACCCGTGGTTATCTTTTACGATAAAATTATTCAAATGCTACTTTCTAGCTAGCTAGGTATAACTTAATAACTTTCTATATATATATCTATATCTATCTATATCTATATCTTATAATATATATATGAAAAGATTGGATGCCACGTGGCATCACCACAACCATCCTTATATTCATTTTCCCGCCTAAAAACCCCTTCTCTTTTTTCTACACGCGATCTAATTAAAACCCTAAATACTTTTAACATTCATTCACTGGCCTCTCAATTTCATCTGCCTCCCAAAATCATAGGGCGATTGCATCGCCGGATTCAAGAACTCCCATCGGAATCCAGACAGTCAATCGATCGCTTATTCTCCGTTTTCTTTGATCGCGACCTTATTCAACTTGATCTTCTAGATTAAAGGTAATCCAATTAAAACCCTAAATCCTTCTAACATTCGTTCACTCGCCTCTCAATTTCATCTGCCCCCTAAAATCACAGGCGATTGTATCGCCGGATTCAAGAACTGCCATCGGAATCTTGATAGTCAATCGATCGCTTCTTCTCTTTGTTTCTGACCCAACATTATATGCTTCGATAGTCAATACTCAATAATCTTCATTGTTTACATTTCAAACGATTTCTTTTCTCCATAGCCATGACGGTAAATATACACACTGCTTTTATTAAATAGTTCTTCCATATTGTGGCAATTTTGTAGGAACCAGAGGACATTTCGTCCAAAAAAGAGTGCACCGTCAGGGAGTAAGGTTAAATTCTCATGTTCTTGGTATTGGTGGAATAAAAAAAATAGCTTTGTATCGCATAATTGCAGTAAAATGTCTTGATTCTTGAGATACGTTATAAAAATCATAGAGATTTTCATTTTAATTTTCAGGGGTCACAACTAAAGCAACAGATTGATGCTACTTTGGGTAATGGAAACCTGAGAGAAGCAGTGAGACTTCCTCCGGAAGAGGATATTAATGAATGGCTTGCTGTCAACAGTTAATTTATTCTTTTAACTGTCATATAGATTAAAGAAACAATGCAGGGGATCACCAACTGATTGTCATGTTTGTATGCCTAATTTATATTATTGATGGTATCTATTAATCTTTATACAAACTGTTTTAGTAATTTCAAAGGCTAACCTGTCAATTTATAACGACCTAAATAGACCTTTTAATTTCAGTTTTAATTTATTGTATTCATCTTGATTTGAACCATTACACACATGATTTGGTATAGCGAGTTAAAACACACAACATGATTTGGTATGCAAACTGTTACAAGTCAATTGAACGATTATAGTTTTAATTTTATTCTTTCTGTTATTAAGGCAGAGTTGTCCTTTCTAAGTCAATAAGAACAACCAATCTAAACCATTTTTGGCAAAAAAAATAATAATAATCCCCCCAGCTGTGTTTAAACTCTCTATAATTATGTTACAAACTTATTGCTACAAAACGGTAAAAGTTTAAGGTGATTTTAATATTTGCATGAACTGATTTGATTTTGTTTCATGCATTATTTTTTAGTTAATTTAAAGGTTATGTTTTATTGACTAAAACTGCAGCTAGGCAGCCTAGGCTCTTACCTTAATTACCCAGGTCCATGCTGAGCCAAGACGCATATATGAATGAGAATGGGTTGCATAAATGAATGCACTCTCAAATCCCCAAAATCATGGTCTTTTGATGCGACCTGAACTAATTTATATTTGTAATGAGATATTTATGTGCAAAATAATCTGTGTGAAGTTCTTATTTTTACTTATTTCGTTAATTATCATTACTTTTGCTTTATCTTAATTTGTTTTACCTATGAACAATGTTTTGGTTTGCCCTGAACAAGTAGGATCGAAGCAACTCCGAAGAGCTTGAGGATTTTGAGCTTTGTTGCGTAACAATCAAAGAAAATCTTAAGAGCTAGAGGAATGAGGTGTCAAGGGCTTTCTTCAAGTTCAGATTAACAATTCATCAAGCTTCTAGCTGTATGTAGTTGATTCATTTAACTTTTAATAGATTAAGTATTTCTCATTGTTAATTTAATCACTTTGTGTCTTTTCTATTAATCTTGGTGTATGAACTAAACAGTTTGAATTGTTTCATTTACAGGTTAGAGAAAGGAAGAAATTGATAGTTTTATTAATGTAGGATTACCAAATAGAAAAGTTGAAAGAAGACGGATGGATGACTGATATAAAATATGATTATGAGGTATGTTCAAATGTTAAAAAGAAAAATTATTGATGTTTATGGTAATGTTATGTCCAACCTTTTTAGGTTATATCTTTGTTCAAAACAAGATTGAGTATTGCAGAGAAGAAAAATCTTCCACTTATTGATTACAAGTGAACATCTTTCTTATATTCTCTTTATTTACTTCTTTTTTTTCTCCGGATCTTAAATATTTCTCTTTTTATAGACTATTTTATTGTAATGGCTTTAGAAAATACTCAAGAATTAGGAAATGGATTGTGGGGTTATCAGGTGGCAAGGATCGAATTAAGGTAATTAGAGCTTCGGGATATCAGATGTGCTGATTTCAGATTTCCCAACCTTTCTTTAAATCCTGATGAGCATAATTGCACAACCTCATATGACACTAATAGATATAGTAGTATGCATTTTTGCTTTAACGCCTACAGGTTGGGGAATGCTTCTGGTGAGTAAGCGCTTTACCATTATAATATACTTACGAATTCTATTTGGCACCCTCCTTGGTATGTTATAAACATAACTCAAGATGATATTTATTCGGGAGGATATTGTATATGGGTAATTTTAATTTTAATTTAGCATGGAGGATTTTTTTGATGTATGAAATAACACTGATGTGGGATACCCGTTATCTTTTCTTTATTATGTTCTCTCTAAAAAAATAAATCATATAATATGTTTGTTTAGATTTTAAAGAGGAAGTTGGGGCAATTGGATGGAGATCATTTACCAATATATTCGAGCATGCTTTTATAATTTGCAAGGAAAGAGAGTTGTAGAGACTTCATTTTAGTTGCATACTTGCATAAGTACAATTATATATTTCTTACTTGCACAAACTTTATTTGTACCATTGACTTTCAATAATACTCTTTTTGAACTTATTAATTTTACAAATTAACTGTATTTTCCAAAATGAGGTCACAATGATCAGGTCAGACAATTTCTTAAGTAATAAACAAATAAAGAAGAAAAAAAAAACAAAATTGTTATAAAAAAAAGGGCATCTTTGGACACATTCAAGCTTCCATGTATTTCATACAAAATTGTTATTTTTTTACTTCGGATTTGATTTGTGACCATGAAACTAATGATAGGTTGAGCTTTTAACTTCATTTTAGCTTCATATCTGATATGCTAATCACATGTACTTAATAATTACTTGATTCATAATCTGCAATATTATGATTGTGTGATCCATCATTTCAGTTCTACAATGTGTGTAATGATGATTTAACATTCTTAAGTGAAATAAATGAGTGTATTGATGGTTTTTTTTCTTTTTTTTTTCTTTTTGACTAAGAAGGGGACCTATATAAATCAGGTGGGAAAGTGGGAGTGATTACATCACAACACAAGAAGGTACATTTTTCAAACCTGTTGTATGAGTTATTTTTAGTTTTCATTATATGGGTTATTTTTAGGTTTCATTAATTTTAAATTTCTATTGATATCTGATTACTCTTTGTTGATTGCATAATTACTGTCACACTGTTTGGCTAACGAATTTAGGAATATGTTGTTAATGACTGCTCATTACTGGTTGCAAATTTCTTATTCTCTATAGGAACAAAGAACAATTTCTACAGAAACGAGTGTATCTGATCTTGGAATAAGCTGCCAAAGGAGTACTCCACAAGGAGTTGCACAGATGCAAGCACTTCACTGGGCGACATGCTGCTACTTTAACTTTTTTATATTATTGTAACTCTTTTATATTGCTATCGGTTGTGACTTTTTATGATTTGAGTTGAGAAGAAACTGGTTGTAGGTTTTAGATTTTTAAGATTTGTATATACACAAGTAGGACGACCCGCGCGTTGCCGCGGAGCCGACCCGTTTAAAAAGTGCGGTTAGGGAAGCTATAACATAGGTGACGTATGTTTGCTACTTCCCACCTAAATAACCTGTGATAACATCATACATGCTAATAAGCAATCATTCCCAGCATACCTCTGTCAAGGATTGTAACATTGGCCTTACCGGTTGCATCCTCAACCGTGCAAATCACCCTGTAACTGTTGAAAACATAATTATAAAGGAACAAAATATTAGTTAGCGGTATAAGCGTCGACACACCATGTATCAGCTGTCATACCTGTGTGCAACATACAGATGACCATGCTCCTTACAGATGTATTCCCCCTCTTCTCGAATTATGCGGCGTAGACAGAACATACAGCTAACAGAGTACCATCTTTCCCTCTCTGCGAACCCAGTTACCTTGCAAGTAAGCCTATACTTCTTCTGTTTGAGAGAAATATATCAGTCAGGTAGCTTTAGAATTTGGTAATCACTAATATGTATTTACACTATAAAGTAAAGAAGTGTGTGTGTCTATTTTTCAGACCTGCAGTTTGTCCTGATCTTCATGCATAAGTTGTGCAATGTCTGTGATGTGTATTTGTTGACCCGGGTATAGTATGATTGGGTATCGCTCATACACAGTGCGTAGCGTCAGTTTATTTACTGGTGCACCGTTCCTTTGCTCCCTAAACCTGTTTTTTTATGGTAATCAAATTGTTCATAAACTCCCGACTATTACTTTGAAAATTTAGGGGAAAAAAGGGGTTAACCATTACTCTTTAGCTATTGCCTTGGCGATAGGTATCCCCGGATTAACAGACACCTTTGTGGCTGCAGTACACTGCAGCCGCATACCACCTGCAACAAATAAGAATGTTGACTTATATAAAGCCGATGAACAGCTGCATCAGCAGGTGTAAAGATAAATGTATGTGTGCCTGTGATGGTCCATTACTCCATCCAGTTTTAACAAACTGCAACATCTGCCCATTGCAGATTATATCCCCTGATATATTGTTGAAACCAAATCTAATGTCAAATGTACCCATATAGTCATATCGAACATACTTTGACGCGGCCTCACATTCCCGTAAAAAAACTCACAGTAATAAAAAAAACTGGTAATCTCAAAATAAAAAAATATGAGTGGCATATAACAGACATAAAAAACTCAGAGTAATAAAAATCAAATAACACCCACATTGGCTATTCTACCATATCACAAAACAAACAACTTAAACGTAGTGTAGATATTATTATAAGCACAAATACAACATACACTTTGAAAATAACTTGCTCTAAGAGTATGTATAGTAGATGAAGGTTCCAAAAAAAATGCTATATCATATAGTAATGTTTTATCATATGGTCGTTTGAGCATGAAACTTAAAGCTTACTTTTCAGAATGTCATTGCAACCATATTACCATAATTAACGCATTAACTATTTATAAATAAGAAAAATGGACAAATAACTCTTTGTGTGTTAACCCAACCTAGGCTTTCTCTGCCCGTACTAAAAATGACCCATTTAAGTAGCACCTCTTTAGAACAATCACCCATCAGACCTAATCCGCTCATCTTGTCACCTCTAATAATATGAGAAGTACCATAAAAGCAATTGGAAAGTTATACCTGGTCCATGTTGACAGTAAATGGTCTAGATGACAACTTGTGTGCCTCAATATGATTATCTTTCCTGCAACATTAAAGGGAAAAAAATTAGCAGCTAATATAAAAGAAAACAACTCAACATAAGCTAATCCATACATCCTTTCATCCACACATTAACCTCAACAATCTCATACAAAATAACACGGCAATGTTTCGTCATACATCTATTATCTAGCCTATTGTTACCATTTTCTACCAAATGGTCTTTAATATAAGAAAGGGCTTCTCAATAGGTGATAGGTAACGTCGTTAAGCAGCCAATCACGGTTCTTGCTTCAACTTCGCCTTCATTTTTCACCCTTTTATCAGTGGCAACCGTTTTTCATCAGTATGGTCATGGTTTTAAACAAAAGGAACATCAATCACTAAGTAAAAGTACAACAATATAAAACATCCTATTATATACAAAAAAAAGGTGAGCTCATATATATATAAAAAAACCAACTAAAGGCCATACATCCAAAACCTCAATATGTACCGACTCAAAACCTCAATTAAATATGCCGGATTATTCTAAAACGAAGGATATCCACAAACTATACTCTATCTCAAATAGTTTATTGATTGCTTTCCAAAAATCTGTAACCATAGTAAATTAATGCAAGGGCGAATTGAAAGAAATAATGAACACCAACGACAAAAAAAGAAAACCATAGTAAAAAATGCAATCGAAAAGATGAATGAAGCTATGAATTAAAGCAAACGTAAGACAATGCATGTAAACACCACTAAGAAAATATGAACGCAGAAGCACATAGTTGACTCTATAATCGGTCAATGAATAACATCTGAACATAAAATGGTGACAATTAATGAAGTCTGTAGACTTCAAGCAAATATTAATCAATTAGGTGAGTTAATGCAAGAATCAAAATAGGGGAATATTTTTAATGAATTTCAAGTGAAAGTGAATGGAAAACAAACCTGTTTGAAGGCCTTCATCAATAATTCTTCACCACTACACCACACAGATGTTCATATTCATTTTTAGATCATGAAGAAGGAGCAAATACTTTCTTCATAGAAATGAATTTCCTGTTTCCGAAGGAGGGTCTTTTAGGTCTTTATCTCAACTCTCTTTTTTATTCAGTAAAATATGTAATTGGAAAACTGAAAAAACAACCATCCTTCGACAATGAATAGAAATCTATCTGATATTTTTTAAAAAAAATCTTTAGATACACTCATGACAATGTCAACTTCATTGGTCATTTAAGCCACATCTAGTTTCGAGTTAATACATATATAGCAATAAAGCCAGTGTTCATGTATGAATCGACTCACTAATTTGGTTACAGCTTCTTTTTTAGCTACATCCATTTAAATTATCAATTAAGAATTGTTTCGCTAATGGGATTACCTACATATAATTAGGAGAGTGCGTCTAGCGGTTACAAATGTAAAAAAATAATTTTTATGCAAATAAACTTTTTTTGTCGTCTTCAGTTTATATGTAAATAAATAGTTGCTTGATCACGCAATGCAAACCTCATACACAAACTCTCTATTCAAAAATTTCATGGTAAACCAGTTTTAGTTCAATAATAGAACTTGGGATACAAATTTGAGCAACTGAAGTTTTGCACTAAACAAACTCCCTATTCAAAAGTTTCATGGTAAACCATATTACTCTTAATTCAGATCCTTTTTTTAAATCAACTTTACTTTTTGAACCTAGAAACTAAAATAAACCCACATTGATTTGTTTTTTAATATATCGGGTTTAAAGTGCTCATTCTGTCAAAAACCTATTTTTGCATTTAGATTTAAACTCTTTTTATAACATCATATACTTAAATAGGACAGAACATCATACCGAAATGGTTAGAAGAACACAAAATCATAACTACTTTGTTCCATCCATGGACTAAAAGCTCCAAGAAATCGCAATAACCCTGTGTTAAGAAACCATAAGAAC
>JBCNJP010008581.1:0-38809 GCA_039602395.1 Deinandra increscens subsp. villosa
TACCCGGTTGCTACCCATCCGACCTATCCAACCAGCTTCCTAGCCAACTTACAGCTAACGCACTTTAGCAACCAACTTTACTCTTTTCAACAAGCATCCTAACCTTCCAATGCTTGTATCGACCCGGAAGAAAACTTAACTTTTTCTAGAAAACTCATAGTCCGGGTCATGTTTCGCTCACAACCACTACGCAACCTCCCCACACTTGGCCTAAGCTCTATCCTCACCACTCACATTTACCTAAATCACCAAGCGTGGCCTCTCCTACAACTACCTCTTCAACCACCGATTCATCTCTCCACACTGCCAATTCAACTCCTCGGGTTCTCCTAACGGGTCAAAATTCTCATTTTTATCCAATAACTCCTCTAACCCCCCGTATCCTACCCTGATTTATCCTCTATCACAACCTCTCCAACCACTTTCTCAACTAATTCAACTAACCCCCCCGGTGTTCTCCCCACATTCATTCTCCTCAACCTCTTCATCCTCTAACCGATTACCTACCACCACAAAATACTCTAACACCAACCACCAACTAACTTCCTCACCCATAAAGCAACTAACTTTAGTAACTTCAACATCATTTTAACCTTCTAATGCTTATAACGACCCGGTAGAAACTTAATTTCTCCTAGAAAATCTAAAGTTGGGTCACTTTCACTAACAACCACCACTAATCTCCCCACACTTGGCCTAAACTCTATATCATCACTCAAAACATCTAGATCACCAAGTGTGACATTTCTAACTAACTCTTCGACTACCAATTCACCTCCGGGTTCTACTAACGGGTCAAAAATCTCATTTTTTTTTCAAATAACTCCTCTAACCCCCCGGGACCTTCCCGACACTTATCCTCTATCACAACCTCATCCTTAACTTCTTCAACTACACTCTCAACTACCTCACCAGGTTTCCCTAATGGGTTAAAAAGTGCATTTTTATCAACTAACCCAACTAACCCCCCGGTGTTCTATTGGATTAGGTGTCTAAGCCTATAACTATAATTGATTAGGTGTCTAAGCCTATAACTATAATTGATAGCAGCACAGTCCTTTTGGGTTTCCCTCAAGACTCGACATATGGAGAATTAATAAAAGGGAAAAAGAAATGGTTTATTAATTATTATGGTTTAATAATTAATTAGACAAAAACTATTTGGGAGGTTAATTAACAGTTTGGTTAATTGAAAGTGATAATTAACAATTAATCAATAGTTGATTAAAATTAGGAAAGTTGTTATCCCACATTGGAAGATTTCGAAAATCCCTTAGGCAAGGGAATTTTCGAAATTTTACATGTATCCCACATTTGTGGGATTACAAAGTGAGGAGGTTATCCAAGGCTATAAATTAAAAGCCTTAGGGATTCATTCCAGCTCGCTCATTTTTGGCTTGAGTATTCGCCTCCTTCTTTATCCCTCCTTGTGGAAGAGCTCCTTATAGTTCATCCCACCTTAGTTAAATATTCTTTTTTGAGTCCTTGGGTGTGATCCCATCAGAGGCACGACGTTTGTGGTGCTAACTTCCTTGAAGTCGAGAAGGATTATTATAGTTGTTTGCTATAACAACTAAGAGGTATGTAACCCTATCTGTCTTAGTAGTTTATTTATTTATTTTGATTGTTTGCTAGGGTTTATGATATGTTCATAGTTATAGGTTTAATAGTGAAAACATAGATCTTGTTTTAGGTTGCATGCACCCTTAATTGTTTAAGTTTGCTTGTAGTGCCTGAAACCCATCATGTTCTCCCCACACTCATTCTCCTCAACCTCTTCATCCTCTAACCGATTACCTACCACCACTAGGTCTATGAATGACATCAAAGTACCTATCAAACATACCGATTTGGTGCCACTTTCCTCATGTCTACCTACCTTAAACATGACACTCTCATTATCAACCCTTAAAGTTATGGTACCCTCAAAAACATCAACTAGAGCATGGGCGGTCCTAAGAAAGGGCCTACCTAGAATCAAAGGGCAACTAGGGTCGTAATCACTATCCACTACCACAAAGTCTATAGGGAACAAAAATTTATCAACTTTCACAAGTACATTTTCCACTATCCCTTTGGGTCTCACAACAGATTTGTCAGCTAAAGATATGTTCATGCAAGTAGGTGCTAACTCTCCTAATCCTAAGTGCTAAAAAACAGAAAACGACATAACATTAATCGAAGCACCTAGATCAGCTAAAGCATAAGTAACAGAAGAACTACCAAAAATGCAAGGAATTGTAAAAATCCCCGGATCGTTCAATTTCTTGGGTAATTTATTCTGAAACACGGCCGAACAATTTGCATCAAGAGTTATATCAGATAAAGCTTCCAGTTTCTTTTTATTACTTAACATGTCTTTCAAAAATTTTGCATACTTAGGCATTTTATTTATAACTTCAGTTAATGGTAATGTGATCCTAAGTTGCCTAAGAATGTCGAGAAACTGACCATACTCTTGCGCATTCTTCTGTTGAATTAGACGTTCAGGATACGACACACGCTTCAAATCTTCTGCTGTAATCGGTTGGGATGCAAACCGGACTCTCTTCTTCTCTTTCGCCGCCTCCCACTTCAACGGCTTCTCTCCAACTGGCCGCTTCTTCACAACCTCAGCATCGACGTTTGGTGCGGTACTTGATGGCATCACGCTCGGATGCACCCTCCCGTTAGGAATCTCTACCTCGATCTCCTCATCAACCGACTCCTCCCCAACTACCGCCGGTGATGGACTCTACAGAACTCTCCCGCTCCTTGTGGTAATGGCATTGACATTCGCGTTGGGGTTTTTGTACGTGCTACCAGAAAATTGACCCCCGCGGGAATTCAGCTCCTTGAGCTGTTTCCCAATGTCGCCCATCGAACGCTGTAAATCCAAGAAAGAAGCTTGCTGATTCCTCAATAACGTGTCATGCTCCATAAGCTTCTTCTGGGTAGCCTCATCTCGCGTCACTATCTGCTGCAGGATTTGGGTCTGGTTGGCTATAAGCTCCCTCACCTCCTTAAAACTAGACCAGTCATCTCCTCCACCATAGTTATTCCTTGGTGGAAAACCACGTGGGTTTCCTCCCTCACGCCATCCTGAATTCTGGCCACTCCTCCACCCGGACTGGAGTTTGATTTCTTCTAAAGCCCTATAGATGTTCTCTACATAGCTCCCGCTTGCTCCCGCTTGCTCCCGCTTGCTCCCGCTTGCTCCCGCTTGCTCACGCTTGCTCCCGCTGAATTCTGGCCACTCCTCCACCCGGTACTGTGAGTGCCTCTACATAGCTCACATTTAGCTTTGATATGGAGTTTGATTTCTTCTAAAGCCCTATAGATGTTCTCTAACTCCTTAGGCGTCATAGTCTCAGAGCCAATGTGACTGACACTCCGGGTTGATGTAGACGGTGTGAGTGATCTAGTCGGGGCCAAGGTGGCTCTCTGATCTCCGGGTGTCTGCTGTTCAGCAAGTGCGAAGCTCTCAAAAAGTGATTTGCATTCGTCAACGGTGAGCTTTTCCATCATATGTCCTCCAGCCGAAATGTTGAACTCCTTCTGAACAGAATAAGGAAGTCCATTGTAGAACTTTTCTATGATCGCCCATTCCGTCAACCCATGTTGCGGACATTTGCTCAGAAGTGTGTTGAATCGCGCGTATGCGATCGAATAAGGCTCATCGGGGTCCATCCGAAAGGAGTGGATTTCTTCCCGAGTATGTGCAGCCTTGGCTGGAGGATGGTATTTCTTCAGGAATTTTAATTTCAGATCGTCCCAGGTGGCAATCGAATTAGGCGAAAGCGTCTCGAGTCACTTGGGGCGGCTCGAGACATAAGTGACAATGGAAACAAAAGAAGATAAATGGAATCGTTCGCGACTCCCGTGAGTCCGAACGTGTTGCAGATTCGAATAAAGCGCGAGATATGCGTCGGTGCATCTTCGTCTTGACGTACGTGGAATTGGATAGAATTACTGAGCGCGTTAATGGCGTGAGACGGAACTTGCCAGTTGGTGGTGTTGGCAATATTGGGTTGGGCGATGGCAAACCGAGCGTCGTTGACTCCGGCGCTGGCCTGCTCGTGGACGGTGCGACGGGTCGCCATGGTGGTGAGGTTAGGAAATGGAATGGGTTTGGTGTCGCGTGGGATTTGTATGGAAGAAGTGGATGTGGATGCTTTGGAGTGAGTGGTGGAAAGTATGAACGCCTCGAGTTCTGTGCGAAGTACGCAGGATCGGTCGCGGATGTCCTTGTCGGGATCAGAAAATGGTGTAAGCTCAGATGGACCGTGCGAACGGGTGTGTGGCATAAAACGGAAGAAAGATAAAAATAAGAATTAGAAAAAATAAAAAGCTAAAAATCTAGACTCGAAATCAGAAAATCCTAAGACTCTAGATACGAAAAAACCTAAAAGACTCAAAATTTCCTAACAACGACCTAAGTTAATCTTCCTATTGCCAAGTGTCCCCGGCAACGGCGCCAAAGACTTGATGTGCTCGGAACGACACCAAAAATACTAATAAAATGGGCCTAAAACGTAGACCTATGACACACCTAATTTTACCGAAATAACCTAAACCGAACCGAACCCTAAGGCAGTGAACCTGTCGGATCACATAATAGCTAAGGAAAGACCGGGAATATCAAACCCTAGAGACACTCTATAGACAAAATTAACCTAGACCTAAGAAATGGAAATACTGAGTAATTTGGATTTTTAGGATTTTTAATGATTTAATTAACTAACTTAACTAACAACTAGCAACCGAAAACAGGACAACCTTGAGGGAATCAGAATAGAGAAGAGTATCACCTAGACCCGGAATCCTACTTAATACCTACAACTTCACTCAGCTTATATCGATCTGATGGTGGCTAGTTCACCTTTTAAGTCCTTCCTAGCTAACACTTCTAATGCCCGAACAAGAGGTCACCTTTTGAGTACGTCCTACCTCAACTAAACCTAGCCACCCTTGAACCTAATCTAAGGCACCCTAGGCAAGCAGGAGCTACCAATAACTACCATGACTGACAAGGAATACCAAGTTGACCAAACCCCTAGGACACTTCCTTTTAAGACAATGCACTCCTAGAACTTTAACCAACCCAACTACCCGATAATTCTTTACCCTTTTAGTCTCAGAAGAGGCAACACATTTCAAACAAATCATCAAACAACTATCAATGCAATAGTTCAAGGAAACCCTAAACTACTCTATCGCAATTAACACAAAAGTCAACTACTTTAGATGATCTACCTAAACCGAAAGACATTCGCGGGTAAATCATGCATCAACAATCATTAACAATCTGCTCTCAACACACACAAGCATCAACCATGGCAATTACTGGAATTTAATAAAAGTGTAACATCAATCAATCAACCAAAAACAAGTAAATTCATAAATACTAAGTATTCATCCAATTAGGTCTAGGCAATACAATCAAATTATCCTAGCCTCATGTTCAAATCAAGATGACAAGTAAAGATCATAACTTTGACAGAAAACATGGGTTCAACTGAATTTAAGACAAGAAACGGAAAAGAAACACAAAACCCGAGTGTTAGATTGTGATGAACTTGTGATCCCTGGGTGTTTCCTCTCGATTCCAGCCTTCCTCTTGCTCAGAAATTCGTCCCAAAATCGCCCAGAGCCGACTGCAAGTCGTAGTCTCTGAAATAGAACCCTAAAATCGACTTGTAAATCGCGAAACCCCTTTTTACGGGTTTTGACCTTCTACGTGTATTGCGTACTGAGGTAAATCCCCTAGGCGATACGCCTGGGGTGCATATGACGATAAATTAGTCGGCTTCCACCGACCTTGACCTTCGTTGACCAGCCTGCCTCACGCGTATCGCGTAGCCATCATCCAGTCCCAGGCGATACGCCTGGGACATCTTGTTCAGCACTTGTTCTTTATTTCCTTGTTAACTCTTGTCCACTTCTCTCGTGGTCTCGGGATTTCACCAATTACCTACAAAAACATATAAAAACATAAACAAAGACTCAAAGACTCAAACTTAACTAAAAACAACTTAAACTAATAAAAACTGACTCAAATTGACTCAAATAACTATATAAAAGACCTCGGAAATAGGATGTGTTTGCAACACATCAGTGATAAATACTTAATCTTAATCTTGAAAATTTCAATTATTTGAGGTGTCATTTAAAAATTTAGCCCAGTAAATTTAAATGATCTTCAGACCGGCATTTGATCGTTATTCCGGTAAGGATCAGTGGCGATTCTCCCACTTGCTTTAGGCAGACTGACATTCCTTGTGACAATTGTAACCTCCCAAGTTAACTCCGTTAAGTTTTTCCGTTAAAAATCCATCAGTCCCGTTAGACAATCTCCGTTAAACATGTTATAAACCGTAACTAATGTGTGTCTAGACCGAATACGTCCATGACCTTTGGTTGATCACCGAACCCGTCCATATGTGCTATGTGTTTATTTACTTGCTACCATTACGTGAAGTTATATGCAACGTGTTTATTTGATTCATGGTGTATTTGTGTTATTATCGAGAAACTGTGCTTGCCTTACTTAGAATGTAAAGTTTGCCCTTTTGGTAGCCAGCGAAACTACCAGGCGAAACTACAGTTTCGCCCGGTAGCTAAGCCATTTGGGCTACGGGACCAGTTTCGCGTGGCCAGCGAAACTGCCAGCGACACTGCCAGCGAAACTAGCACCTGATATATAGAAAACCCAAGCCAACCTTCTCATTTTTACTCACTCCACACAACCACACACACTTCTGCACTCTCCCTCTCTCAAGACCTCCGACCAGCAAGGAAGTAGCTCGAACCACAGTGATTCCAGCCTCAAACCTCCATCCATTCAAGCATTAGAGATTAACCGTGAGTCACATAAACCTCCTTTATGCAAATTCTTGTATGCTTAACTAAGATGTATGCTTAAAACCCACATGCAATGATTTCTGCTACTGCTATGATACTTAGGGATGCTAGACACAACATAAATTCTGTACCTTGACATGCCAGTATGAAGATCCATGCTAGATTAGGCTACTTATGTGAAAATGCATTCTTGACAAATTGATGACTAGAAACCATGTTTTAGGTGTTGAAATTGCTTGTATGTTGTTGGTAAACGTTTAGGTATGCTAGATATTGAATTGCATGTGTTACAGAAGCTGCTAGAAAGGTTTTTAGTCAAATTTACGGGTTTTTCTAGCGACTAGCGAAACTGTGCCTTCATCAGGCGAAATTAGGTAGCGAAACTATGTATATCTTCATCCAGCGAAACTATGGAGCGAAACTATAGTGTCGCTGGTAAACCAACCCGACCTGCTCGAACGAAACTACCGAGCGAAATACCCTGAACGAAAGTTCAAACCAGTTTCGGGCGAAACTAGGCTAGCGAAACTGTGTCAACAGTTTCGAGCGAAACTAGCCTAGCGAAACTGTGTCATCGGGTACTGCCTAGCGAAAGTGCTGCCCGTGTACACAGCGAAACTGCTTAGCGAAACTGCTAGCGAAATTGTGACCAGAATTCAAACTTGTACAATTTGTTTAAATGTTTTACCATGACTTACACAATTATGCTATTATGAACATGTTTGATTTCTGTATTAAGTAAACCCTCATTTATGATCAACCATCGGTATCGTGTGTCGTTATGTCGTGTCGTGTTTTCCAATGTGCTAATAGCTTTAAACACAACCTTACACCTAAGACCTTAATGTGATTATTAGGTCCTCATTTTCAATCATAACCGGATAAATTGAAGCTTAAGCCGAGCAAACCTAAGGTGAGTTTCACTTACTGTTATAGTTGCATCCGGTAAGGGATGGCAACACACGGTAAAGGTATTTCTTTACTTAAGTATTTATCCCACTATATCACATGTTCACTGAATTGCTTTATAAACAGAAGTCCTTACTTATCGGGCCATTAGTATTGAATAGCGAGGTAATGTTGAGTAGATCTACTGGGGATTGACACCCCCGCTCAGCGGTGCACAGGATGCACCCTCCCGACTGGCGGTCGGACTGAGACCAATGTTAGCCTAGGAACACCGTGATCGGGAAAGACACGGGGAAGGCAAATTACATAGGTGAATGCCTATCAAATACCATGTCAGCTTTGGTTGCGAACGATTCAGGGGAGCATAAGCATAGGCTAGCTACCTAATGATACGGATAATACTTACATTCTAAATTACGGATTTATTGCTTTACGATTCGTATGCATTATGGTCTACATGGTGTTGTGTAGACAAATTAGTGAACTCACCAGCCTTTTTGCTGACACTTGATCATTGTTTACCTTTCAGGTCGTTAGAAGGATTCTTGGATGGCACGAGTGGCGGCAGTACTCTCTATCGCAAATCTTTTGGAAAAATTCAAAATTTCAAACTTTATGAACTTGTGTTTTGTACTTCAAACTTGTAATCATTAATATGCTTCCGCTGATCCCTAAATTCTGACTTATGTGTTTGTGAAACAAACTTTCATCTATTTTATTTTAAAGCCCCCTTATCTTTTATTTATTTACCATTATGGCTTGGTTGTAACTAAAGTCTTGGATCCTGGTCTGGCTCACACCCCACACGGTTACACTCCGTTAGTGGAAATTGGGGGTGTGACAGATTGGTATCAGAGCCATTGGTTACAGCGAACCAGAACATTTTTTTTTAAAAGATAAAGATTTCTGAACTGTAACTGTTGTTGAAAAGATTTTGTTACAACCCATTCCTCAAAAGTACTGCCCTGCGTGCCGAAGATGATCCTCATTCAGAATCCTTGTCTAAAATCTAGCCCTAGCAAATTTAAATGTGCCGATTTTGTAAATAAATGTTTTATGAGATTTGTTTTAACGGAACTTAACAACTTATTAGTATTGGATATACTAACCTTTGGAGGTTTTGCATCGATTTGCTAGAAAATCATGCCTCCGCGAAGAGCATCAGGAACCAACCCGGGAACCTTTACTGCCGCTCAAGTTCAAGACATGATCAATCAAGGCGTTGCTGCAGCCTTGGCAGCCGCTCAGCTCCAGTTTCAAGGACAACAACAACATCAGCATCAGCATCAGTGCACTTTCAAGACGTTTATGGATTGTAAGCCCCTGGTGTTCAAGGGCGATGAAGGAGCTGTGGGCCTGTTGCGATGGCTCGAAAAGTCGGAAAAAGTCTTTGTTATGTGTAACTGCCCGGTGGGGGATCGGGTGAAGTATGCTACAGGTACACTTGAGGATTCCGCTCTGACATGGTGGAATGCTCAGATTCAAATGCTGGGAGTTGATGCTGCAAATGCCATGACATGGCAAGAGTTCAAAGATGCAATCATGGAAGAGTATTGCCCCCGCGATCAGGTTAAGAGGTTGGAGCTTGAGTTTGTGAATTCCAAGATGGTAGGCTCCGAGGTGGAGGAGTACACTGACAGATATCACGAGTATTCAATTCTGTGTCCTTCAATGGTCGATGCCGATTATAAAAAGATAGAAAGGTATGTGGACGGTTTGGCTCCACAGATTCAGGGAATGGTAACCGCCTCAAACCCTCTCAATGTGCGGCAAGCAATCAGGTTAGCACACAAGTTGACAGACCAAGCGGTGGCTCAAGGCACCTTGCCACCAAAGAAATCTCCCAAGACTGCTCTTGATGGGAAGAGAAAGAGTGAAGAGGAACCAAGTAACAACAATGCCGGTAATAACCTTGGAAAGTTTTCTGGCTCCCAGACCCAGAACAAGAGGTTTGATAACTCTAAAGGTGGTTTCAACAACAGTGGAGGCGGTAATCAAAACCGCCAAGGCAGTAGTGGTCAGGGTTCAAACAGATACAGGGGGAAGGCACCCTACTGCAACAGGTGCAGCATACATCACACAGGTGATTGCAATCAACCTCCCTGTGAGCGATGTGGTAAAATGGGGCATATGGCTAAGAATTGTCGGAGTGAACTACCGAATCGATCAAGGCAAAGCAATGATGGTCCGAGGGGATGTTTTGAATGCGGGAAGCCGGGTCATATAAAGAAGGATTGCCCCCAACTCAGGAGAACTGGAAACAACAACCACCACGATAACAACAACAACAATAACAACAACAATGGCGGTGGTGGTGGTGGAAACGGGGGAAACGGCGCTAGAGGACGAGCGTTCGTCATGGGTTCAGGAGAAGCAAAGAATGATGCCAACGTGATAACCGGTAAGTTTCTTCTCAATAACTACTTTGCAAATGTGCTCTTTGATTCCGGTGCTGAGAAAAGTTTCATTTCAACTAAGTTTTGTAAGTTGATAAAGGCCAATTCGAAACCCTTAGAAGCTAGGTACACTGTTGAATTAGCTAATGGTAAGCTTATTGATGCAACACATTTAGTCAAGGATTGCACCTTAGAACTCTCTGGCCATAAGTTCAGCATAGATTTGATGCCCTTCACCATTGGTAGTTTCGACATAATAGTTGGCATGGATTGGCTATCCGCGCATCAGGCAGAACTCGTCTGCCGAGAGAAGATCATACGTATACCCACTGCAAACGAAGACGTACTCTCGATTCAGGGTGAGAAGGGAGGCACTGTCTCCGGAATAATATCGTACCTCAAGGCCCAGAAATATCTACGGAAGGGACACGTAGCTATCCTAGCAACGGTTACGGATCAAAGCCTAACGGAAAAGAGAATCGAAGATTTCCCGATAGTTCGCGATTACCCCGATGTATTCCCAGAGGAATTACCAGGTTTACCTCCGAATCGACAAGTCGAGTTTGGAATCGACCTTGTCCCTGGTGCAGCTCCAGTTGCCCGAGCTCCTTACCGTCTGGCGGTAAATGAACTACATGAGTTGTCTACCCAACTGCAGGAATTATTGGATAAAGGTTTTATTAGACCTAGTTCGTCACCATGGGGTGCGCCTGTGTTATTTGTCAAGAAGAAGGATGGAACGTTCAGAATGTGTATAGATTATCGCGAGCTCAACAAAGTTACTATTAAGAATCGGTACCCTCTCCCTCGCATCGACGACCTCTTCGATCAACTGCAAGGATCCAGCTACTACTCAAAAATCGACTTAAGGTCCGGATATCATCAACTCAGGGTCCGTGAGGAGGATATTTCAAAGACTGCCTTCAGAACGCGCTACGGTCACTACGAGTTCCTGGTTATGCCTTTCGGCTTAACAAACGCGCCAGCGGTGTTCATGGACCTCATGAACCGCGTATGCAAGCCCTACCTGGACCAGTTTGTTATTGTTTTCATCGACGACATCCTCATTTACTCAAGGACGAAAGAGGAACATGAGGAGCATCTACGGTTGATTTTAGAGTTGTTAAGGAAGGAGCAACTCTACGCCAAATTCTCAAAATGCGACTTCTGGATTCGGGAAGTTCAGTTTCTAGGTCACATCGTCAATGAGCAGGGTATTCATGTTGATCCAGCCAAAGTTGAGGCAATCAAGAGTTGGTCTACGCCGCGGGCACCGACAGAAATTCGACAATTTCTAGGGTTGGCGGGTTACTACCGTCGTTTTATTAAGGGGTTTTCTCAGATCGCTCAACCGTTAACCGCTCTCACGCATAAAGGCGTTCAGTACCGATGGGGCGACAAGGAAGAAGCAGCATTTCAAACCTTGAAAGAAAAACTTTGTACCGCGCCCGTACTATCCCTACCTGAAGGTGTCGACGACTTCGAAGTCTATTGTGATGCTTCAATCCAAGGACTTGGATGTGTTTTAATGCAACGAGGCAAGGTCATCGCCTATGGGTCAAGGCAACTAAAGTCGACCGAAAAGAATTATACGACTCATGATCTGGAATTAGGAGCTGTCGTATTTGCCTTGAAATTTTGGAGACACTACCTGTACGGTACCAAGTGCACTATATTCACTGACCATAAAAGCCTCCAGCATATAATGGGACAGAAAGATCTCAACATGAGACAGCGTAGGTGGATCGAGGTGCTCAATGACTACGACTTGGCAATAAAGTATCATCCAGGAAAGGCAAATGTGGTGGCCGATGCTCTGAGCAGAAAGGAACACGTAAAACCTAGAAGGGTACGAGCTTTGCAACTTACGATTCATACAGGATTACCGGATAGAATCCGAGATGCTCAGAAAGAGGCCCTGAAAGAGGAAAATTTCGAGTCAGAATCCCTACATGGCATAGATGGGACTTCGGAGGTTAAGTCGGATGGAATCCGTTACTATAAAGATCGAATTTGGGTACCTCTACACGGAAACCTTCGAGAGCTAGTGATGGACGAGGCTCACAAGTCTCGATACTCGGTCCATCCTGGTTCGGACAAAATGTACCAAGACTTAAAGGAACTCTACTGGTGGCCTAAGATGAAGGCGGAAATTGCTGCATATGTCAGTAAGTGTTTGACATGTTCAAAGGTCAAAGCAGAACACCGTAAGCCTCCAGGATTGCTGCAACAACCGACAATTCCCGAATGGAAATGGGAAGAAATCTCGATGGACTTCATCACGGGATTGCCCCGTACTCCCCGTGGAAACGACATGATTTGGGTGATCGTGGATCGATTAACCAAATCCGCCCACTTTATAGCCCTCAAGGAAAAAGACAAAACTGATAAGTTGGCACAAATCTACATTGACGAGATCGTCAAGCTTCATGGAGTACCTTTATCAATTATCTCCGATCGAGACCCAAGATTCGCTTCACACTTTTGGAGATCCTTGCAATCAGCCTTAGGCACTCGTTTGGATATGAGTACCGCATACCATCCTCAGACAGACGGCCAAACCGAACGCACAATCCAAACCCTTGAAGACATGCTCCGAGCGTGCGTTATGGATTTCGGCAAGAATTGGGAAGCTCACCTGCCACTGGTCGAATTCTCCTACAACAACAGCTACCATTCCAGTATTGGAACCGCTCCCTTCGAAGCTCTGTATGGGCGAAAGTGTAGGTCACCGGTCTGTTGGGCCGAGGTTGGTGATAGTCAACTAACTGGACCAGAACTAGTATATGAGACGACAGAAAGAATTGTACAGATCAAGAACCGTATGAAAGCAGCCAGAGATCGTCAAAAGAGTTATGCAGACAAGCGTAGAAGGCCATTAGAGTTCGAGGTGGGTGACCGTGTACTGTTGAAAGTCTCACCTTGGAAAGGTGTCGTGCGTTTTGGAAAGCGCGGGAAGTTGAATCCCCGTTATATAGGACCCTTCCCAATAACAGAAAAGATTGGAACGGTGGCGTATCGTCTGGACTTGCCACCTGAGCTAGACGGAGTACATAATGTATTCCATGTTTCAAACCTAAAGAAGTGTCTAGCCGACGAAACTTTGATAGTTCCACTGGAGGAACTCCACATTGACGAGCAACTTCGGTTTATAGAACAACCCGTTGAGATAATGGGACGTGAGCAGAAAGCTTTGAAAAGAAGTAAGATTCCAATCGTCAAAGTCAGATGGCATTCAAGACGTGGACCGGAGTTCACGTGGGAACGGGAGGACCAGATGAGAAAGAAGTATCCTCACCTATTCGATCAAGCCTCTACGTCGACCACAGGTACTAGCTAATTTTCGGGACGAAAATTTCTTAACATGGGGAGGCTGTGACAATTGTAACCTCCCAAGTTAACTCCGTTAAGTTTTTCCGTTAAAAATCCATCAGTCCCGTTAGACAATCTCCGTTAAACATGTTATAAACCGTAACTAATGTGTGTCTAGACCGAATACGTCCATGACCTTTGGTTGATCACCGAACCCGTCCATATGTGCTATGTGTTTATTTACTTGCTACCATTACGTGAAGTTATATGCAACGTGTTTATTTGATTCATGGTGTATTTGTGTTATTATCGAGAAACTGTGCTTGTCTTACTTAGAATGTAAAGTTTGCCCTTTTGGTAGCCAGCGAAACTACCAGGCGAAACTACAGTTTCGCCCGGTAGCTAAGCCATTTGGGCTACGGGACCAGTTTCGCGTGGCCAGCGAAACTGCCAGCGACACTGCCAGCGAAACTAGCACCTGATATATAGAAAACCCAAGCCAACCTTCTCATTTTTACTCACTCCACACAACCACACACACTTCTGCACTCTCCCTCTCTCAAGACCTCCGACCAGCAAGGAAGTAGCTCGAACCACAGTGATTCCAGCCTCAAACCTCCATCCATTCAAGCATTAGAGATTAACCGTGAGTCACATAAACCTCCTTTATGCAAATTCTTGTATGCTTAACTAAGATGTATGCTTAAAACCCACATGCAATGATTTCTGCTACTGCTATGATACTTAGGGATGCTAGACACAACATAAATTCTGTACCTTGACATGCCAGTATGAAGATCCATGCTAGATTAGGCTACTTATGTGAAAATGCATTCTTGACAAATTGATGACTAGAAACCATGTTTTAGGTGTTGAAATTGCTTGTATGTTGTTGGTAAACGTTTAGGTATGCTAGATATTGAATTGCATGTGTTACAGAAGCTGCTAGAAAGGTTTTTAGTCAAATTTACGGGTTTTTCTAGCGACTAGCGAAACTGTGCCTTCATCAGGCGAAATTAGGTAGCGAAACTATGTATATCTTCATCCAGCGAAACTATGGAGCGAAACTATAGTGTCGCTGGTAAACCAACCCGACCTGCTCGAACGAAACTACCGAGCGAAATACCCTGAACGAAAGTTCAAACCAGTTTCGGGCGAAACTAGGCTAGCGAAACTGTGTCAACAGTTTCGAGCGAAACTAGCCTAGCGAAACTGTGTCATCGGGTACTGCCTAGCGAAAGTGCTGCCCGTGTACACAGCGAAACTGCTTAGCGAAACTGCTAGCGAAATTGTGACCAGAATTCAAACTTGTACAATTTGTTTAAATGTTTTACCATGACTTACACAATTATGCTATTATGAACATGTTTGATTTCTGTATTAAGTAAACCCTCATTTATGATCAACCATCGGTATCGTGTGTCGTTATGTCGTGTCGTGTTTTCCAATGTGCTAATAGCTTTAAACACAACCTTACACCTAAGACCTTAATGTGATTATTAGGTCCTCATTTTCAATCATAACCGGATAAATTGAAGCTTAAGCCGAGCAAACCTAAGGTGAGTTTCACTTACTGTTATAGTTGCATCCGGTAAGGGATGGCAACACACGGTAAAGGTATTTCTTTACTTAAGTATTTATCCCACTATATCACATGTTCACTGAATTGCTTTATAAACAGAAGTCCTTACTTATCGGGCCATTAGTATTGAATAGCGAGGTAATGTTGAGTAGATCTACTGGGGATTGACACCTCCGCTCAGCGGTGCACAGGATGCACCCTCCCGACTGGCGGTCGGACTGAGACCAATGTTAGCCTAGGAACACCGTGATCGGGAAAGACACGGGGAAGGCAAATTACATAGGTGAATGCCTATCAAATACCATGTCAGCTTTGGTTGCGAACGATTCAGGGGAGCATAAGCATAGGCTAGCTACCTAATGATACGGATAATACTTACATTCTAAATTACGGATTTATTGCTTTACGATTCGTATGCATTATGGTCTACATGGTGTTGTGTAGACAAATTAGTGAACTCACCAGCCTTTTTGCTGACACTTGATCATTGTTTACCTTTCAGGTCGTTAGAAGGATTCTTGGATGGCACGAGTGGCGGCAGTACTCTCTATCGCAAATCTTTTGGAAAAATTCAAAATTTCAAACTTTATGAACTTGTGTTTTGTACTTCAAACTTGTAATCATTAATATGCTTCCGCTGATCCCTAAATTCTGACTTATGTGTTTGTGAAACAAACTTTCATCTATTTTATTTTAAAGCCCCCTTATCTTTTATTTATTTACCATTATGGCTTGGTTGTAACTAAAGTCTTGGATCCTGGTCTGGCTCACACCCCACACGGTTACACTCCGTTAGTGGAAATTGGGGGTGTGACATTCCTATTATCATTCTTCTTTCAAACCGTTTCGATACTAACTTGCATGAAGGGCTCATGGCAATTAAATTTCGTTTTTGTAACACCCGTATACAATTTAGTGTCAAACTTTAACATTTATTGTTATAAAAATTCGGTCCCAGAAAATTTTTGTACAAAACACGTAGTTAGGTTATCATATAATTTCCACCATAGTGGTTTACATTTACAAAATTTACTTATAATGAGTTTGACACCCAAATGTGATCTTCGACTTATATATAAGTTCTTCTCACCATAATACAAGACGGGTCGTTCTTTCTTGATGTGATCGGTTCTTCGTAGTCTTGATGAGCATCCCACTAGGCTTTCCTTTTACCTGTAATTTACTCACTTTCAATAGTGAGTTTCTATCGCATAACATGTATAAACAACATCAAATAATTAAGAAAACCAATAAAAATTTGTATTCCATTCTGGGGCGTACCGCCTAGAATTTATCATTTCTGGGCGGTACGCGGTGGGTCATTTTTGACAGAATATCAGCCAATTTCGGCCAGTTCCACACTTAGTCAAATTTTGGCTTTCTTTCCCCGGTTTTCTACCAGATTTCACCAACCGGTTTTCCATCATTTTTCAATTGTTTTAACACTCACAAAACACTTCTAAAACATGTTTTCATACACATTAACATACCTTATTCAAGGCGAATTCAAACTTTGCATATGCAGGTTCAACCAACCCGTTTGACCCATTAGAACACCCATTGCTTTATTGCCAATGACCTGTCCTTATTGTAAGCTAATTTTACCGTAATCAATTGGCAAATATGTATAATAAATCAATTCCATAAGCTAATTATGTCATTTAAACCTGTATGGGTTCTATGCACTTCGTGTGCTTGTTACTTATTGGAAATAACACAGTTTTAAAGGATTATGATCATAAACTCATGTGACAGCCTATTTATGCATCAAATAGTCTTTAGGGAGTTGCTATCTATTCATTCAACCACTTTTGGGTTATTGTACCCATTTGACCCGTTAAGGCGGGTCCTTGCCTTTGGTGTCTCCCGACGCCTTATTTGACCATCATTTTAGCATTTAGAATCTATGGTTCTATAACCATTTATGATCCTCCTTAATTTGTTACATGGCATGGGTTCTAAACCCCATTTTCACCCATTGCAACTTGTCATTCGTTACATGATTCCTCAGAATCTTGCTTATGGTCAAATTTGGTCATTGGAGAACCTTTTGGCCATTAGGCTTCATGGTTCTTAGAACAATTCATCACCCATTAGGCTTCATGGTTCTTAGAACAATTCAACATTACACATCTAAGATGTCATAATGTAACCTCGTTTCATTTCATCTTCAATCACTTAGAGCTTAACTCTAGTTGTTAGACTTCATAGTTTTAATTAACTTTACGGGTCGCCTCATTAGGCAAGCCAATCTCTTTACTTGACAATTTGCATTTCAATTTACTATAGTAACTATGAGTCGTTAACTAAATACGTAACATAGCATAGATGTTACCTCGAGAGCTTTAACCATTCCTACCCGGTTTCCGTTTGCTCCTTCCACTTGGTCACCTACTAAGGTTATCACCCATATTAGATTTATATCACAATTTATCAATATATAAGCAATTCAACTTGTTCGCGCTTACTAGCTTTTAGAAGCATACATTCTTGTGCAACATTTTCCAGCAATGCTGCAGTAACAGCCCATTTTGACCATTTTATAAATTTTTCCAGCATTCCATGTTCAAACATGGAACGTAGAAGACTGAAAGACCTTTCCAGGCATATATGGTAAACCTTCTAACGATTTTTCTATGATTTTATATAATTTTTCTAAAAACAGGACAGCAACTTTATTATTTTCCAAACAGCATGCTGAGTAATCTGCATAGCTGCGGAATTCATCATTTTTGACCCACTTATCATCCGAATCAGCTTCAGATTTATAAAAGTGAGCTGAAGTCATCTCTAAGACCTTTCCAACCATATAAGCCACACCCTCATTGGATGCTCGAGTAATTTACTACGGATTTTTACAACAGAGCTAAAAACTGACTATTAATCACAGCAACTTGTTTTGCTTTTCTTAAAAAAAAACTCACTTAGACATTTTGTCAAACACCTTGTGTGCATACATATATGCACACACATAACCCCATCTCTTGAATCTCTAATTAACCATTTAACATAGCGTTGGTGAAATCCATCACCAACCCATCATCAATTCATCATATAATACCATATTCAAGCAAGAATTTAACTAATGCAAGCAATTTCACCACTCTCTTAAGTGGTCATCTAGCATGGAGGTTCAAGTATGAGAATTTGGTGACTACTTCACCAATTGCTACTCAAGATAGAAATTTATGCAACATATAAGGTTTGTAACATCATGAGATTCATATTACATCAAAAGTTTACAGATTTGAACCCCTAATTTTCGAGATCTACACATGCAACTCATGGGGGTTTTACTTACTTGATCCAATGATGAGTTTAGGAGTTGATTAAACACTTCTAATTCCAAGTTTGTACATGAAAATCGCAGCCCCTCATCTTGATTTGCAGCTCACGAATTTTCTAGGGTGGAGAGGGGTGTTTCACGCACACAGGGAGGAGATGTCGATCTCCTCCTTTTTCTCAGCTCTCTTCATAACATGAGTTTAGCCTAATGGCAACTCTAGTCCCCCAAATTCAGCTTTTTAAACAACAATGACCTATTTTATAAAATAAGCCCACGTAATTTCACAAAACACATAAATATAACAAAGTTAGGGGTATTAATGTTCCATGTTACATATATTAACATGTAAATTAAAAGATGTACCCGATTTATGAACCGGGATGTTACAAATCTACCCCCCTTAAAAAGGTTTCGTTCTCGAAACCCATTCCAGGTCTTAGTCATCTAAGGACATTACCCTAGCCTTTATAAAGACTACGGTTACACATGTAACCTTATATTTCATGGTTACCCGTATAAATCACACTGTGTTCACATTCAGACACACATATAAATATGTATCCTATATGTCCCCATTTCTATTTAGCCTTTGCTACGGACCACTTTATGTCCGCATTTTATGGCCATTTTATGGTCACTCTCAATGTCCCTTGTAATTCCGGGAACTTGACCAAGCGGGTTTGAGTTGTTACATTTATCATCTCCGAATTAGTCTTCATACGACAAATTTTTTTTTTTTTTTTTTGCTTCTACTCGCCCCGTAGGATAGTACTTGAATTATAGCTTTTGTTATCCCTTATCTTCCCCGTTTTACGCATTTAGGGGTTCATAGTTTACAACTCCACGTGTCATTTAGGGTCAAGGTTCTAATGACCAATGTCATAACCTTGTTAATCAAAATTCAAACTTTCAAATAATTACCCTCTCCATAAGAGGTTCAAACATTAATGTAATAACATTCGTACCTTAGTGTCATCGCAATCTGCATATATAGCTTTCTTGCTCATGTTTACCCTGACGATAATCCTAATCGGAATCTCGTCCTCCGGCTTTCCTGCTAGTTGTGTCCTTGCACAGTCTTACTGTACCTACACATATTTAGCAGTATAACAATATTTGCAAGTGTTTAGCATATCACTTGCCTTTTAAGTATATTATTATTGGATGGTTCCTATGACTCTAAAAGCCATTTATACCATCCTATAACCCTTTTTAGGATTACATCATTCCGTCTATTACCTTTTGACGTGTCATACATTGATCAATTCTTGGCTTATATACTAGCCTTTAACACTTACCACATCAATTATGATTCCTTTGAATCATTTGCACATCAATATACATGTTTTAATTAGGACATGGCTCTTAAGAGTCATTTAGCTACTTCATATCAATATGACGTTTAGCAAGACCTTATCCGTCTTGCATTATCGCTATTGACACAATTCCAATGAATTGTTTATCATTCGTTTACCTATTAATCTGTGGTTATAGTTCCTATGAACCATTTATTATTCATTTGCACGTTGGCATATTAACATATTTTTATGTTGCCATGGTTCCTTTGAACCATTTAGCTAGCAATTAATGAATAATCAACATTATGATCTCTAAGAATCCTTTCTAAACAATTTTAATGTATTGACATGGTTCTTACTAATCCTTAATCAATCACATAAACGTTTAGTACATAGTTATGGTTCTTACGAACCTTTACTCGTTCACATTGCATTTCAACATGTATTTAATTTTTTTTTTTTTGAGGATACTTACTTGCATAGCAATCCTTTGTGCGTCTTCGGGAACGGTCGCTTCTAGCGTCCTCCCTACTTTCACAATCATCTATGTTTGTGAGTCTCACCCATGAAGTTGGGTCGATCACCCACCTAACAGCTTCAATTCCCTATTAGTTATACGAAACTTACATGGGAATCAACGTGAGTTTTTACTGCGTTTAAACAAGGTTACTTCTCACCTTTTGTTAAACGTCCAGTCATTCATAGGGTTACGGGTTTTCTAGCATATGCAATAACCCGTTTCTCCCTATTCTTATTTTCCATTTCATATATATATATATTAATCAATTTTAGACTTAGGTTTATCTTGAGTCACTTTAAAGTCAACCGCATTATATATAAATTCGATATTTTTAACCATTTATGATATCGCATAATAAACATGATTCAACCGTCTTAACGGTTTTGTCAATTAAAACATATGACCATTTCGACTCATTAGTTCTATGGTTATTCGTTAATCTTTCGTTTATGAAAATTCCATATAAGGTTCAACCTTTGTACATCCAAGGACGTCCCAAATCTAACCTTGTTTATTATTGGCTTCACGACCCCCTCTTGGGTTGTTCTTCACAAATTACCACATTCATTATGTTGGTTTCACGGCTCCTATTGAGTCGTTTTTTTACCAATTATCACATTCGTTACATTGGTTTCGCGGCTCCTACAGAGTCGTTCTTTACCAATTACCATTTCATTATATTGGCTTCACGGCTCCTACAGAGTCGTTCTTCACCAAATTTCTATTTCATTAATATTTCAATTTCAATTTCAAATTATGACCTCATGGGTCCAGACTCTTATTTTGACCCGATTTAGACACATGCATATGCATTACCATTTATCAAAATGTAATCCTGGTTGGGTAGTCCCACCTGGTTGTACCTTAGCACGTGCCCATTATGCATTCAAGTCCTAGCCCAATGCATTTTGGAGCCGTATGTGTCATCATCCATCCACTTTCTTGGGTATAATTTTCCTGCAAAATCAACGTCTCACATTTGACAACTTTTAGGGTTTTCCTTACCTATAGCAAGGTTACCTCACAAGAATATAAATATTCACGCATTTCAAGATACAACATTGCACAACTATTTGTCACACTGCTATCTTGTTACCTTGAGAAATTTTCATCTCATTTATGATCTATGGTTCCGATGAATCATTTACGATCAAATACCACATGATACATGGTGGTGGCTCCCTAGAACCCTTTTTACCCATTGTATCATGTTCAACAATTATATGGTTATTTCAAGACAGAACATGATCCTAACATAGGAGGATTCAAGAATTACCTATCAATTTTAGGTTCCTTTGCCCTTGGCAAGGTTTTCAAAGTTTTATTAATCATGGCCAATAACTTTCCACAGGTTTATACGAGGTTTCTCGCCTAGGCTTTACCCTGTTTCTACCCGCCTTATCGATATTTGGGCTCTCAGAGCCTCCCTTCTTTGTTCCTCTGTAGCATCACCGCCATCATGGTCCGTTATTGATCTACAGAGTTAAAATTTTCATTAGCTTACAATTTTTATTTACCCTTGCCCGTAGCAAGGTTTTTATACATTATATTGGTCGTAGCCCGTATCCTCCCATAGGTTTATACGAGGTTTCTAGCCTTAGCATTACCCCGTTTCTACCAAGGATACTTCACTCACGCACTTCACGGTTCAGGTGGGAAAACATCTCCCTGTGCGTTTCCCCGAGTGATAGCTAATAGCTCTGCCTTTACCGGCATAGAAGAACTATTATTCTTATTAAACACAAATATCAACAATCAATTTATGGTTATGTACCTTACCCGGATGCTTCATCAAGCTCGAACCGATCACTTTTCTCGTTCTCCTGAGCTCAAGGTTTGAGTTCAAGTACTCCTTGAGTACTTATTTCTCTCAAACCATGGCTATGATACCAATTTGTAACACCCGTATACAATTTAGTGTCAAACTTTAATGTTTAATGTTATAAAAATTCGGTCCCAGAAAATTTTTGTACAAAACACGTAGTTAGGTTATCATATAATTTCCACCATAGTGGTTTACATTTACAAAATTTACTTATAATGAGTATGACACCCAAATGTGATCTTCGACTTATATATAAGTTCTTCTCATCATAATACAAGACGGGTCGTTCGTTCTTGATGTGATCGGTTCTTCGTAGTCTTGATGAGCATCCCACTAGGCTTTCCCTTTACCTGCAATTTACTCACTTTCAATAGTGAGTTTCTATTGCATAATATGTATAAACAACATCAAATAATCAAGAAAACCAATAAAAATTTGTTTTCCATTTTGGGGCGTACCGCCTAGAATTTATCATTTCTGGGCGGTACGCGGTGGGTCATTTTTGACAGAATATCAGTCAATTTCGGCCAGTTCCATACTTAGTCAAATTTTGGCTTTCTTTCCCCTGTTTTCTACCAGATTTCACCAACCGGTTTTCCATCATTTTTCAATTGTTTTAACACTCACAAAACACTTCTAAAACATGTTTTCATACACATTAACATACCTTATTCTAGGCGAATTCAAACTTTGCATATGCAGGTTCAACCAACCCATTTGACCCATTAGAACACCCATTGCTTTATTGCCAATGACCTGTCCTTATTGCAAGCTAATTTTACCGTAATCCATTGGCAAACATGTATAATAAATCAATTCCATAAGCTAATTATGTCATTTAAACCTGTATGGGTTCTATGCACTTCGTGTGCTTGTTACTTATTGGAAATAACACAGTTTTAAAGGATTATGATCCTAAACTCATGTGACAGCCTATTTATGCATCAAATAGCTTTTAGGGAGTCGCTATCTATTCATTCAACCACTTTTGGGTTATTGTACCCATTTGACCCGTTAAGGCGGGTCCTTGCCTTTGGTGTCTCCCAACGCCTTATTTGACCATCATTTTAGCATTTAGAATCTATGGTTCTATAATCATTTATGATCCTCCTTAATTTGTTACATGGCATGGGTTCTAAACCCCATTTTTGCCCATTGCAACTTGTCATTCGTTACATGATTCCTTAGAATCTTACTTATGGTCAAATTTGGTCATTAGAGAACCTTTTGGCCATTAGGCTTCATGGTTCTTAGAACCATTCATCACCCATTTTTAATAGCTCATGATCTATTCCCTTTGTATGTAATTACACATCTTACATAACTACTACTTGTAACATAAACGATGTTACACATAAAACTGGTTCCTATAAACCATTATCAATCAATTACACATTAACATATGGCCAAGGTATCCTATGAACCAATTAGCTAACAATTATCATTTTAGTACATTATTATGGTTCCCATGAACCATTTAACAATCTACCATCACATTAACATGTGACTATGGTTCCTATGAACCATCTAGTACTTATGTAAAGTTTACATACGAGATTCAATATTACACATCTAAGATGTCATAATGTAACCTCGTTTCATTTCATCTTCAATCACTTAGAGCTTAACTCTAGTTGTTAGACTTCATAGTTTTAATTAACTTTACGAATCGCCTCATTAGGCAAGCCAATCGCTTTACTTGACAATTTACATTTCAATTTACTATAGTAACTATGAGTCGTTAACTAAATATGTAACATAGCATAGATGTTACCTCGAGAGCTTTAACCATTCCTACCCGGTTTCCGTTTGCTCCTTCCACTTGGTCACCTACTAAGGTTATCACCCATATTAGATTTATATCACAATTTATCAATATACAAGCAATTCAACTTGTTCGCGCTTACTAGCTTTTAGAAGCATACATTCTTGTGCAACATTTTCCAGCAATGCTGCAGTAACAGCCCATTTTGACCATTTTATAAATTTTTCCAGCATTCCATGTTCAAACATGGAACGTAGAAGACTGAAAGACCTTTCCAGGCATATATGGTAAACCTTCTAACGATTTTTCTATGATTTTATATAATTTTTCTAAAAACAGGACAGCAACTTTATTATTTTCCAAACAGCATGCTGAGTAATCTGCATAGCTGCGGAATTCATCATTTTTGACCCACTTATCATCCGAATCAGCTTCAGATTTATAAAAGTGAGTTGAAGTCATCTCTAAGACCTTTCCAACCATATAAGCCACACCCTCATTGGATGCTCGAGTAATTTACTACGGATTTTTACAACAGAGCTAAAAACTGACTTTTAATCACAGCAACTTGTTTTGCTTTTCATTAAAAAAAACTCACTTAGACATTTTGTCAAACACCTTGTGTGCATACATATATGCACACACATAACCGCATCCCTTAAATCTCTAATTAATCATTTAACATAGCGTTGGTGAAATCCATCACCAACCCATCATCAATTCATCATATAATACCATATTCAAGCAAGAATTTAACTAATGCAAGCAATTTCACCACTCTCTTAAGTGGTCATCTAGCATGGAGGTTCAAGTATGAGAATTTGGTGACTACTTCACCAATTGCTACTCAAGATAGAAATTTATGCAACATATAATGTTTCTAACATCATGAGATTCGTATTACATCAAAAGTTTACAGATTTGAACCCCTTATTTTCGAGATCTACACATGCAACTCATGGGGGTTTTACTTACTTGAGCCAATGATGAGTTTAGGAGTTGATTAAACACTTCTAATTCCAAGTTTGTACATGAAAATCGCAGCCCCTCATCTTGATTTGCAGCTCACGAATTTTCTAGGGTGGAGAGGGGTGTTTCACGCACACAGGGAGGAGATGTCGATCTCCTCCTTTTTCCCAGCTCTCTTCATAACATGAGTTTAGCCTAATGGCAACTCTAGTCCCCCAAATTCAGCTTTTTAAACAACAATGACCTATTTTATAAAATAAGCCCACGTAATTTCACAAAACACATAAATATAACAAAGTTAGGGGTTTTAATGTTCCATGTTACATATTTTAACATGTAAATTAAAAGATGTACCCGATTTATGAACCGGGATGTTACAGTTTTCAAGAACGAGTTTGTTCGATTTCGTAGCATTTGGTACGAACGCTCAGTATCCAGATGTTATGACTCATTCATAAATTTAAAGATGATTGTCAAAGTCATTTCAGATTTTGATAGCATGGAGATGCTTTCGTCTATATTTTTTGAAAGTATCTCGTGATTATCGAGATGATGATTTATTCCATCTGATTCTCGGGTCCGACGTTAGAGGATGTTTCCTTGTTCAAGTAAGGATAACATTCAGGCTCTAATCAGAATGTCAACATGTTTCGTTAAGCAAAAATCCATTGTCGGTGAGACATTGTTTGTATGGCTCGTCTCGTATAGGTGCGAGAGTTGTCTTACATATTCCAGTGATTCATCAGAATCAAGTTTCTTTAGATATTTAAAGATCTAGCTATTGACATGTAATTACTAAATTTCATCTTCGCAAGATCCCGGTCTTGGGGTTGGAAGTTAGTTATGCAAGTGATGTGTGAAATGGCGTTTTGGTTACGAGATGCTAAGGGCTATTGTTGTTGAAAGTCATTAGTCTTGTGTTTGTCGCTTTTAAAGTGAAACTGTAAATCCTTGTACTAAAGCACTTAGTGCATGCCGGATTCAAATACACATGAGTACAACGAGTGTAGTCTAAGACTTCCAAGGTATGTGCAGGTATGCACATGTATATCTTATGGTAATGTGCACCTGGAATGGCGTAACCAATTCTACAATGTCATAATCAGCAAGTGATTACTCTTGTAGTAATTTAGCTGGTGATTCGAACTTGTATGAACAAAAGTCTTCATGAGGCAGAGGATTGATTTGTTCACACGGTTGAATATCAAAAAGGCGATCTCCAATCAGTTCGACTTGACTTAATATTCTTGACGTCGGTGGTACAAAGTCATAAGACTTTGTGAACTACCGTTATGTCGTGCGTTGTCTCGTAGTGAGTACGATAGACGCTTAAGGCATTATACCTTTGATGAGATATGAAAACCAAAAGGTTTTCATGTCGCATTCTAAGATAGCCTTGATGAAATCAAGTGTACCAGGTTGTGATGTATGTTGTTTTGGGATTTTGAACTCGATCTAACAAAAAAGAATCAAATTCAAAGTAGATTAAAACAGTCATGCATGTTTAGAAAATCAACCATAGTTAAAAACATGTCATAGTCAAAATCCAAGGAAAGCAATTATTTATCCTGGAATACTGCCAGGAAAACCAAAACAAAACAAGTTGTTTCACAAACCACACATTTTTTTAAACTGAAAACGTCAGACACGGGCTTTATTCGGGTGCGAGTCTCGCAGGGGGTAGCTCAGTGTCATCTTGGTTTGCTTCCTTTAGCTTCATGCACCTACAAAATGTAAAGTATGTCAAACATATATTTTGCAGGGAATAAGTGAAGCATCATACAACATAAACTTATGTGTATACCTGTGGAATTACCCGGCTGGGCCTTCCCATTCTTTACCTTGGCAAGATACTCTAGACAGTTCCTTTTCTAGTGCCCCATCTTGTTGCATTCAAAACACTGGCGCTTATCTGGCGGCGGTGCCTTGGACGCTTTAGGCTTGCCTTTCTGGGAGCTTCCAGACGCTCTGGTAACATCTTCCTTGCCCTTCTTCTTGTTCCCACGCCTTCCTTTCTTAACCCAGGCTTCTTGACGCCTCATGATCGGATTGCGAGTACATCGGGTGCCTTGCCGTTAACAAAGTTAACTTCAGCAGTCTTGAGCATGCCATGAAGCTCAGTCACTGTCTTTACCATGATATGTATGTTAAAGTTCACCCTGAAAGGGGTGAAGGCACTGGACAGTGAGTGAACAATTAGGTCTGTCTCCAATTCGGCGGGTATGACGTAATTCAGCTTCACTAGGCGGTTGATGTAACCCTTCATCTTCAGGACATGAGGGCTGACGGGAGCGTCTTCAGCCATGAGACAGTTAATAAGTGTCACAACGGTGTCATAGCGCTCCTGCCGGGACTGATGCCCCTCAGATCACCGATCATCTAAAAAACCGTCTTGTCAACCATGTTCTTCTGAATATCAGAAGTCATGGTGGCTAGCATAAGACATGCGACGTTTTTGGCATTTTGTCGCAATGTGTTATGGGGGTTACGCGCCGGAGCAGTGTCAGCTTCAGGTTGCTCGGGAACCTCAGCTTCTAACACGTTCTCCATATTAGCCATTTTCAGGACGATTCTCAGATTCCTTTACCAATCAAGGAATTTGGCGCCATAAAGTTTCTCCTTCTCAAGAAGAGACTTGAGATGGAAAATCTCTTGGTTTGCGCGGTTTGCGTTAGGCATCTGAAACAACATGCAAAATTTAGTGTTTCGATGTTTGATTCGTATTCAAGGATGGCAAGCTAATCTTCAATAGGAATTGGGAATTTAGTTAGTTAGACAATTTCTCCATGCAGCGTAAAGTGCTTTCAAAATCTCTAAGTAACCAAATGGATAACGAATGCCACTTGTGAGTAACTGTCACAACTCCCATTATGGGGTTTCGCGAACGGATCAACGAAATATGTTTAGCCCCATCTATGCCTATTCTGTCTACAGGCCGACTAGAGATACGGTGTTGAAATACTCCAATACCAAAGGTGCGTGTAAAGAAAATGGTAGTTGTCCTACGTGGTCAGTGTGTGCGTACGGTGTTGAAATACTCCAATACGCTCACCTTGGAAGATACCCCAAACACCACGTGCGGTGTTGAAATACTCCAACATGGATGCATTGGTCAATATGTTCCAAGTTAGACTTGACCTAGGATGACATAGACTATCGGTTTTAAGCTTACCAGATAGGATCATTAAGTCATATTATGAATCCTATCTCACTCAGGACGATCATTTAAATATACTAAGTATTATTGATCTATGTGTCGCGAGACGATAACCAATTATTAAATTAAGTTCGATTCTGTAAATCGAAAAAATCCGAAATTAATGTCGAATTAAATTGGTCATTAAAATTTATAAAGTCGTAATTAAAATTAGGACTTTTATTTAATTGATCAAAAAATAGTTTTATACCGGTAAAACTAAGTTTGGATTTTAGTCGGTGCGTTAATCAAAATTAAGACATGCAACCAAAAGCAAGCAAACACACATGTACATATTCAGCCATACGGGGGTTTCGATATTGTCAGAGCCTATGACAATATCGATGAAGGTCGAGGGACGTAAAAGTAAATCAACCACGAGATAGAAAAACTCCCTGATCGATTTAGTCGCTCCCACTTGCTTCAACAAGCTCCTGCGCGTCATGAGGAACGTTGGTCTCGTTTCGGGCTGTAGCCATTTTCAAAAATCCCAAGAAGAGATAATCTCAAAATGGATCGTCGTGTCTAGCTCGTCTCGTTCGTCTAGGCGAAGGTGAGCAATTATAAAGTAAAATAAGACCTAATCTATTTTAAAATACATACAACTTTGAACCCAATCAAAAGTGGGCCAAACCAAAACAAAACAAAACAACATGGGCCTAATGGGCCAAACCATAACAAATCCATGACAGAAACAAGATAGGGTTGGGCCAAATATGTACGAAAGATAATTCAATCAATTATATCTAATCCAATCATATTTAGTGGATTCAAATCGACTAAACAGTTTTAAACATCGATTCATTCAATTCCGTGACTTTTAGGTTAAGAACCCCATTTCGCGAAAATACACCGGTTTAAAATCGACCGGTTAGGGTTTGCGTGTGGTGATCAAGGCTCTGATACCACTGTTGGGTTACGAAAGCGGTATTCGGGTCCCCGGTAATGTCAAATTTTTAATCGAATAATTATTTATGACAAATAATTATTAAATCGTTTATCGAGTAATTAGTAAATTAAATTCAAAATAATTAAATTAATAATTAATTTAATACACAAAGGAAAATGATTTAATTTACAAACGCGAAAACCAGTTTATTAACGTAAGTCATAATTAACAGGATTCGACAATCACCAAAACGCGCAAACACCAAAAACGTGTTAAAACAAGAACACGATACAACAATAAATAAATCTAAACTAACGACAAGTTTAGATATACCTGAGCGGTGATCAAACACACGTTTGAGACACCAAAAGTCAACGGGTGACGCTAGGGTTTCGCAGGCGACGATTCGATGGGCGAATCGAACAATCCTCGCAGCTACGGATTTACTACGCGGTGACTCGAGCACCGAGAAAATCACGTACGTCGGATTGGGCGCGAATTGGGATTCACGGACGACGGGCGAACTCACCGTATGACGGCGGTTCGCAAAGAGGGTGTTGGTCGGGAAGCGGGCGACGGCGAGGAGAGGTGGCGGTCGGCGGCGGCAGCGGTGATCGCGGATGCTGCGGCGGCTCGGGTTAGGGTTGCGACGACGATCACTGCTATGGTGGCGGCGGTGGCGGACAAACTCGGCGACGGCGGCGGCTAGGGTTTCTCAACTTTGTTGCGTGGCGGCTACCGAGAGGAGGAACCACGACGAAACAGTGATTTGAGGATTTGATTTCTCGCGAGCGACAAGCATGAACCGCCGAAAAAGCGGCGGCGACGGCGACCCTAGGGTTGGCCGAAAATCGCAAGGGAGAGAGGGAGAGGAGGGGGCCAAAAATTCTAATCACTCGATTAGGGTTTTCGTCTCCTTATTCAGTTAAATATAACTGATTAAGTTTCCGATTAGTACGTCGTTTTTATCTAATCCTTAATCGAACCTTTTAATTGCGTGACTAACATTTTAACTCATTAAAACATTTGTCGCTAGCCGAGACTTAACAAATATTAGTCAAAGACTGATTCGTTAATTGTCATCTTAGACGTAAATAATAGTTAACGTCTTTCGTCGCTTAATTAATCATATAGATTAATAATAAATAACTAATTTATATATTTACTAAACAGGTTAATAAATATTTAATTATTCTGTGAATTTACCGGTTATTCAGATAAGCAGACTTAAAACTCGTTGTCTCCGGTGTAACTCTTACGTGTCTTGACCGGGTCGGGTACTTGATTTAGTCGGGTCTAAACACCTAAATCCAACATAAGTTACTCAAGCTTCCACATGAACTCATTTTTTAGAGTTGATACAAATTGGTGAAATGAGAAAGTTTGAGAGTTTGTGTGATAATAAATGAGTTTTTGATTGATATATATATATGGTTTGAGGAAATTAAAAAATAAATAAAATATAATTATTATAAAGAATATCAAACTAGCCGTTAGGAAAAAAAAACGCATCCGTTACAACGTGCGACATGTACGAACCCAGTATCGCAGCATGCCTAGTGTGCGTCTTCCACGTCTGAAGGACGTGCGGAGGGAATCTTGCGTTACGGTTGGTCTTAAAATTTTACTTTATATAGAATATATGGGCTAATTGGTGGTTACGTGGAGTACAAGGTAAATTTTAGCTGTAAATTGTGGATGCAAGCTTTGTTCAAACCAAATATTGAAATAGCAGGTGGGCTCACGTAAAGAAACAGAGGAGGTCAACAATTATTTTAGGGAGCGCAATTAATCCTAAGGGTGCTGGAGAAAAAAATAAATATAAATAGAGATACATGATTGTTTTCGGAACCCAAAAAAAAAAAACTTGCGGACAACAGTTCACGAACAGAGGGCAACAAAAATTCGAAGGGGTCAGACAACTCTACGATCGAAGAAAAAGGAGACGCAATCCTATTAGATGTATTTAGTTATAGTTGTGGGTTCTCTTTGTACATGTATATTTCTTGTGTACCTGTGTGTACCTTATTCTATTATTTATAGTACGAGTAAATTTGTTCAGCATTCAACTGTGGGTTTTCTTATAAGTCAATAAAGTTTCAGCACATGAGTGAGCTGAAACCAATCCCATTCAACTGTGGGTTTTCTTATAATATACAAAACTACTTAAGTTAAAACCCTTAATTTGTCTTGTAAATTATACAATTGTTCTTACAAAAGAGGTTACTTTCAAAATTATAACGGTCTCAGTTGTCTACTTACATAACGGTTTAAATCATATGCATGACATGTTATTTCACTTGATTCCATACCCGTTTGATTTTAATAATAATTCGAGTTTGGCTTGCCTCAAGCTCTAGCATCACTGGTAGAGAAACTAAGAAAATGAATATAAGTAAAAACATGAATACAAAAAACATCGACCGAAGTATATGAAAAAATAATGTATAATGAACTTATTACATTACATTACATTACGCTATATAACATTACCCAACTTATTACAACTTTTGCAGTACAATGTACTATCCTTAAGCGCAGGTTACAAGTTTTAGGGCAGCCTGTACAAGTTTCTGATGCCCTTGCTTAGTTTACAAGAGATGCTCTATGTACAAGTTGATTGGCTTTTTACCAACGTCCCTCTTTACATGTGATGTCCCAAGCTTCAGTCAGCCTTTCCCCTCTCTCCATTGTGTCGAGTAGCTCACCTACTTTCCTTCAACACGACTGAAAGACATCACACACAGTGTCATAAGGACGCCTAAAAGTCCTCATTATTGGTGATTTCCTTATCTTCGCAAGTATCTACAGGAAAGTTATCTCTCTGAAACAATCAGTCCCTCACTCTCAATTTCTTTATCTTCAAGGGCGATGACAGCCACCGGGCGTAATTGCGAGGTTATTCCATCTTTTCATGCATGTTTTCTCCCCTCCAATGAGATTCTTGCTTTTTTTTTAACGTGTCTTCAATTTCTTAGAATCTAGATCGATTTTTGTGTTTATTGATCTAGATTTCATGTGTATTAGTACATTTAGGTTGCTCGAGTTGTTTATTAGTGCTTAATCTGTGTTAATGCACACAATCGTTCAGGCCATTTGTTCTTGCTCATTCCGGCTATAAATGGAGCTCGCTTCAGGCGATTTCAAATTGTTTATTAGTACTTAATCTGTGTTAGGGTTCTGTAATTTCGGAATTTTATTGTGAACAATGATATACGCATTTGAGGCGGAGATTCAAAGGGGGTCTATGACAACAAATCTGAAACAACCTAACCTTTCTGTTTGGCCGAAGTAGTTTTGATTTATATTCGACTAATATATGTTTTTTTTTTGCAGGGATTAGGGTTCTTCAGTTCTCAATTTCAAAATAAAAGGTTGGTCTGTTGTTTTTTAATTTGCTTAATCAATTATAATTTTGGTTATTTATTCGTTTTAGTCTGTTACATGTGATATGGTTTTTGGTTGATTCTTTGGTTTGGGCGAATTTTCTAGAGATGAAAGAAAATCTCATGTAGATATGTTGCGATTTAATGTTTGTGTTCTTACACCTTGGAATTGGTTTCAAGATTGGTTTTTTTGTTGCTTGATAAAAGTATTCTCATGTAGATAGACGAGGCCTGCTAAGGAGGATAAAGAAATAAAAATTGATTAACTTACACCTTGGAACTGGAATGAAATAGTTGAAATTAGAAGGATGTTGATAGCGATTAAAATCATAGGGATTAGAAGCTTACGTAGCTTTTTCATGCTTTAAAGCTTTGGTTATTTAAATCATAGGGATTAAAAGCTTTATTATGATGTTTTAAAGCTACATAATAACGAGATGTTTACCACCCCGCGCGTTTTTGCGGGTGAACGAAAGTCAAAAAGTTAAGTGGTATAAAACGTAAAAATTTAAAAGTCTCGTGGTGAAAGTATAAAACTATAGAAGTATACTAAAAGCGAAAATATAAAAGTTAAAAGTTTCATGGCAAAAGTAGAAGATAAAAAAACTTAAAACAAAAATAAAAACTTTAAAAGTTAGAGGGATAAAAAGTTAAGGAGTATAAAACGTAAAAGTCTAAAAGTTTTGGGGTGAAAGTATAAAATTATAAAAATATACTAAGTTAAGGGGTATAAAAGTCTCCTGGTGAAAGTATAAAACTATAAAAGTATACTAAAAAAGAAAGTAGAATAGTTAAAAGTTTTGTGGTCAAAGTAGAAGACAAAAAATAAAAAAAAATTAAAAAAATAAAAAAAATAAAAATAAAAAATAAATAAAAAAACTTTAAAAGTTAGAGGGTTAAATAGTTAAGGGGTATAAAACGTATAAGTCTAAAAGTCTTGTAGTGAAAGTATAAAACTATAAAAATATACTAAAAACGAAAGTGAAAAAGTTAAAAGTTTCGTGGCCAAAGTAAAAGACCAAAACTTAAAACAAAAAAAAACCTTAAAATTTAAAAAGTACAAAACGTAAGAGTATGAAACATATGTGACTAAACTATAAAAACGGAAAAGTTTACTATTTCGTTTAAAAAATGTTTACAAGTTTAAGGGGTAGAAACTATCAAAATCGTAAAGTTTTGTAACCAAACTATAAGAAACTAAAAACCTACTATTCATCAACCAAATTTGGTTGTTATATATAATAATGATAACCTTTGTTCATAAAGCTTTATTATGATTTTTTAAAGCTTTGGTTATTTTAATGCTATTTCCCTATGATGTTGGTTTGTTAGCACATCAGTTATCATTATTATTATACAGGCAAAACCAGAGAAACTAACCCTTTTTTCCTTATTTCTTTCTCTACCGTTGCAGAAAACTTATGGCAGCTCCAAGAAGAGTCTCTGAGATACGCCACAATAGCGAGGCGGCACCAATCAAAGTTAGAATCACCACACAAAAACTTCAATAGTACCTACTAATCGACAAATATGTAAGTACCAACAACTAAGCAACGGTTTGCTTTCCCAAAGGTATGCCTCCACTTTTTCCATTTATGTTCACATGAGCCACAAAAAAGAAGTGCTAAAAAAGTTGAAAACAGGGGCACGCTATCCAGGCGACCAAAGCATCGGCTATTTGTGGTGGTATTTTGCTTTGATTTTGTTCAAATTAAAGTGTTATTCGTTTGTGTTGTGGTATCTATGTAAGGGGTTTTTGTCTCGGGTTTTAGAGGTGGGTGATTTTGAATTATTTTCAGTACCTAGAACCACTTGATTTTGTTTGGGATTGGGCTCTTTATCTACATGTTTGATGTTGTTTGTTTTGATGCCTTCCTTTTTATTTGATGGGATGATGTTTTTTCTCTTTTTGGCTGCAGGTGTAGAGATCGTTTGTTATGTTGATTGTGTTTTGAGCAAACTATTATCAATTCCCATATGTATTTTGTGGTGAAGATTTAGATACGTTTGGCTGCCTTAGCAAGAATAGCACTACACAGGGTGAGTCGTTTTTTTTGGAAAAATCAATTTTCATGGAGGAATTGTTGAACGAATCCTGAATCGTAAGATAAATAAACAGATAATACAGTAAAGATTACCTGTTGGTAAGAGAGTTCACATCAGCGGTTAGATGATCCATCCTGTGTTGACTTGGTCGAGTTCCCCTTTAGGGTGTACGGTTAGGATCGCTATGGTGGGGAGACCCACAAGTTGTAGAGAGGGATCACGATTTTGATAATGGTGATTAGAGGTGTTTTAATCTCTCCCTATGATCTCTATTTATACACCCAAGGGGAAACCTAATTATATTTAGTAATGGCAATTACGTCCAATAAATAAATGCCTAAATAGGGTAATGAGATCAATAACTATTTAAGATAAATGATTATAATGACCATATAATATATTCTATATATATCTAATATATATATATAGTAAATATATTCTAACATTCTCCCACATGGCCGAGTAATCATTTATGATGAGTTATTAGATAAGCCTGATCAGGGGTTAATACTCATTTCAATTTTAAACCAGAACTGCAGTAGAAAAATACAGTCATAGAATTGATTATCCAATTCAAGACCCCCATCAATCATACTACAATCCCAAATTTAAAATTCAACTTAAATATAGAATTATTGACAAAAATTAAGCCCTTAATATTGATTTGTAAATAAACTGTCTATATGTCCCCTTAGGCATGCGTAACATATTTAGAGACAACAAATCAAAACGGATGAGGAATATTTAATAGTTAGTCATTCATATTGCGATATGCTTGGTCATTAGTAAACCTCGTCTTTATTGATGAGCTCTTAAAAGACTTATGAGGATAGACCTTAAGTTATAGGATCCTTAAGCATATCATGAATGTTTTCAATACAAGCACTTAGTTTCCTCTATTTGTTCTTAAATTAATGAACAATAATCTTGTATCGAAAGTTTAATGCAGCTCCGCTCAAAACTGTTATTGTTTTAAGAGATTAGGATAGCTGAGTTTATCACAGTAAGTCTTCAATATGTTATATTGGATTTACGGAATTATGAGTCTACTGATTAATTTACCAACAACATCTAGTGAAAAATTATGTCATAATAACTTAGGTTGTTGTTATCAGTTTCCTATGACTCCTCAATGTTCCATTAGATAAATATGTCCACAGACATAAGGATATACCCCTGAGTTGACATTTCATATCCTTTAAATAAAATAAAGTCAAAATTTAGAGATAGTCAACTATTTTAAGTTTTCTCACTTCTTCTATAGTTCAAATTATAGTCTTTCGTTTCTTATAGATATTGAAATGCCATCTTAAATGCTTTACGATGCACTTAACTTAGGAAATGGTTTTCATCATTTCTAGTATTTCAGCAATGAAGGCAATATCTTAAAACGGGTATAGACTTGAACATAAGATTTAATTACTTGAACCTTTATTAGTAATCTCCTTTAGTTACTAGAGTTACAGACTAAGAGCAAAGTTGCATGTTGTAATGTGTTCAACACATGGTTAAATCTAATAAGACTTAATTAATATCTTATTAGTTTGATCTTGATGTATTTTGATGCTTATTGCATAAGAAGCATCTTCAAGATTTTAATGTCAAAATTATGCGAGAATAAGTCGCTTTAACTCATGCAACAAGACTAGTATATTCCTTGCCTAAAAAATAATGTATATAAGGGCAAGTGTTGTATCAGTTGATCCCACTCATCTTAAGGTAGGTCCATTTATCCACTTATTCTTGATGAAGAATTGTTACATTTATAACTTCATTAAATTTTAAATTCACTTGTAAATTTGCTTATATTAACCCTTTATATGAATTTACTCATCTTAAAGACTGAGTGTTCTTTAACTTTTAGGCTTGAAACCTTAAGTTTATGAACGTGTCTTCATGTTAAGTGAGCATTAAGGAAAGATATTTTATAAGGCCGTTAAATGTCACTCGTAATTATGAGTTAGTAATAAGGATAATGATTATCTCTCAAAGAACCCTTTAAAAAAGGTATTCTTAACTTGTTAATAGCCTTTAGAAAACAACAATTTATAACGTTTAATTTCTCCTTTCGGATTTCAGTTTAGTTATGGAAAACTAAACCTCTAACGTTATTCTGAATTAGGGAGTTAAGCTCATTAATAATAGCTTTATTCCATCAGATGATTTGATTGATTGCTAATAATGGCTCTTAAAACAGAGATACGATTAGTGATCTTTCCAATATCCATGTAAGCTTTATTAAGGTAGGTTCATAATCATCAAAGTTAATAGGAAACTTCATACCTTGATGACCTACTAAGCTGGATCTAACGAGTTGAAGCAAAACATTAATAGTTTCATAGATTTCCTCTTTAGAATTTAAGTCAGGTATATTATGAGTAACATTATTTTCTAAGTGTGTGGAAGTTGGTCAGTGTTATGGTAGCGTGGCGTACAAGAGGTGTAATCGGAGTTAAATTCGGAGTTAAATTTAACTTTGTCTCTCCACCCGCCTCTTATACTTTTAGGCAAGTCATGGATAAGGACTTTTCACTACTCCCACTGACCTCAGAAGACAAGTCATAGATAAGGACTTGGACTACTCCCACTAATCTTAATTTTCCTTAGGAACTTGGCATGCAACATGCTTAGTGTTGAGGATTGTTAAGGTTTAATTGCGGCTAACAACCAAATATATGTTTTATACATGGCTGCCTTCATGTCCGAATTTCAGAATGAATTCTTAGGGACATTTTAGGTAACCTTGTTTAGCATATGAGTTGTTGTATTTAGAGCCTTGGTCTATAGGAATACATGTATAACTTAGATGACATATTTGTTATCATGTTTATAAGGATACTTAGATGCATAACTTAATGATGTATCTTTAAAAGTAACATACATGATCTACTGGTTCACTCTACTATAATCCTAGCGGATTGAGAGTGTTACCATTATTTGTATGTCAGTCTTGGTATTTAATCTATTATATCTAATCTCACAACTTTCATTTTATGGTTAAGTTGATTTTCAACTTCATCCTCAAAAGTTTTAGGTGAAAAAGATGTTCCTCCTTAGTTAAGTACAAGAATAAATAATCAGTTAGGTGAGTGATAATTAATTTACGCCCGAATGTTCCATTTTGGATAAGATCCATTAATATGTTTTAGTTTTGGTAAGTCAGAACTCTTATTGGAACCTTGTATATTCCCTTAACACATGTATTATCTTTGTTAATTCTCACTTTATGTGATAACAAAGATTGTGAACTTAAATCATCTAGTTATAAGTTATAAAAATTTCAATCCATGTAAAGACAACTAGATAAGTATAACCAACAACTTTGAGAGTTTAAGGTAATAGTGATATTGTCATAGTCATGTGAAACCTTATAATCGTCGATGTCTTACTTTAGTAATGATACTAAGTTCCAAGTGATGTTGGATCATGATAAGGTATCATTAAGTAAGTGTAGTACAATGATAATTTTTCTTGGTTTGTTCAACTTTGACATTAATTTTATCACTTACTCTCGTTATAGTTGTTGTTTGGTTTATTTCTAGTGTATGGATTATAAGAGATCTTTATAAAAATTAGTTGTAATTCACTGTGTTAGTATGAGAATTAATGGACACAATTCTCATTATTGATTATTCTTTGTTAGCCAGTTGTTCCATTAAGGATTTAGAACTGGAAGATTTTCTTGTATCTTACTTTAGAAATTAGAACTATCCTCCTTATCTAAGTTATTTTTCATTTTATAAGGGTTAGTGATAGTGAGGTGAACATATTTGTTTTCTAGTTTAAGGCATTGTTTATCCTTTATGCACAATGTTATCATACACGCGCTTTCCTTTGGTACTTGTGAGTGATGACTAAATTTTAAAAGGAAAATGTTTAAGTGCGCTAATAAAGGATTCATTAAGAAATGCACTAGAATAACCTTAATTTGAAGCATGTCTTGAGTCCTTAAAGGTCATGTTTTCAACTATTTTGATGGGTTCACTAAATCATTAACCTAATTTACACTTTGTATTAAGCATCATTAGATGTAAAGTGTTTGCATGCATTTTAAAATTCTTTTAAAATTTATTACTTATATGATGTTTAGATTAGGAAATCTGAAACATCTCCCCTGATAGCATTGTCTAAAGGGAATTTGATTATCATAATAGACAATTTGAGTAGACTTTACTCGCTTTTAATGTTTTGGTTGTAAAACTTTTTATTTGAGAGAGTAATTAAGAGTCTTTTGTCTTAAGAGATAATCAAGATCATAATGATGAGATGAAAACTTTTATGGAAACATTTAGTGACTATAAACTTAGAGTGGATTAGATTATGGAGATTAAAAGTTAAATTGGTTCGAAAGAAGATCTAAGAGTGATTCTATGGGGTACTTAAAACTAAGACACAATTGATAATGCATAATGATAAGCTAAGGCATAATAATGATGCATAATCATGAATTAAGGCATAATAATCATGATAAATAATAATAATAATAATAATAATAATAATAATAATAATGTACAATTATAAAACAAAAGAAGATGTGATATAGTCTGTTATAACACCAAAACTGTCACACCCCCAATTTAACCACTA
>JBCNJP010008582.1:0-38796 GCA_039602395.1 Deinandra increscens subsp. villosa
ACTTCATTATTTATCCATTTTAACTTCATATATACTTATTATAAGTATAAACATGTTACCATACCAAAATTCAAGTCCCCAAACCCTCCGGGTTATTTTATATTAAATAACCTTATTTCGAAACCCTAATTTCATAAAATTCCCATTTTATTATCAAAACTCATTTTTATTCAAAACCGTCTTAGGGTATTATCCATTATAACATTTTATAATATCCTTTAAAATGGCAAAGCTTATTTCAAAACCGTTTACTCGATTTGGGCAGAATAACGACAAGAAAAACCCTAATTTTTGACACGTTTACAAAACCCATACCAAACCTTTACCAAGTCTGAAAAAAACTTAGGGCTTTCTTATATAACATCATTTTAAGAGTACCTACAAAAATTCAGAGCCTAACTCCCACCCGATCACCCGAATTTGACAATTTATGCTCAAGAACCCTAATTTTAACCTAGATTTAGAACTCGATCATAACAACAATATTAACTGAAATTGATTGAGGGCTATTGTAGAGCATACCAACTTTAGTAGAACTGCAGAAGATGGCCTTCTAACTCCTCACCGATTGCTCGAATTTTGCAGAAGAAGGAACTGGGTTCGTTTTAGGGTTTTTCGGACTTGTTTGAGTGAATTGGCGAATGATTAAGGCCGATCTAAGGCGCCTTTTATAGCAGTCGAGGTCGCCCCAGGGTGTAGACACGTCTAGGGGTGATAAAGCAAGAAAAACGACACGTTAGATGGCCGAATCGTGCTCCCCAAGTTCGAAAAACGCGACCTGTCACGTTTTCTGCACTGTTCCGGCTCGCGTATCGCGCCGGACCGAGGACCAACCCTCGCGATACGCCGGCCAACTTTCGGCAATTGGCAGTTTTAGTCCTTGTGCTTTTTATTTACATTTTGACCCCCTAATTGCTACCAAACCGTTATTTTATGTACCGAACTATTATAAAACATGTTAAATAAAGTTTCTAAGGCTCGGGATACTCTCGATGATATACGTATACATACGTATATATATTTTTTATATATATTTATATATATTTTTCATTATTTGCACTTTTGGCCCCTCAAACTTTATAATACACATCATTTTATGTACCGAATCACTTTAGGACATTATTATAATATATTATAAGCCTCGGGGTACTTATAAAAGTTATAGATATGTATAATATCCGTAAGTATTCATAACTTTAAATAAATTACACTTTTAGCCCTTTAACTTTTATCTTATGCATATTAAACCCTAATCTTTTGATGTAACTATCATTTTACATCTTATAACCTTCCTAAACATGTTTCTAACATTCTCGAAGGTTCGGGTCATATATAATAATGTATATACATATATATATTTGTGTATTTCCATAATTTACACTTTCTACCCTTCTATTTTCTTGTTAACTATTTAAGCATGCATTTTTCACACGTATAACTATTCAAACACGTATTTCCACGTATATATCCATCAAATGAATATTTCACATGTATTCATACTATTAGACATATATCTATACATGATTTCAATATCGTGTAATCGTGTAAACCTATTTTCTCCCGGTTATCATTTATTTCCATCATATAAACGTTTAGCTACGTTTTTCATGCTAACATCATATATATCAATTATCTTTGATATAAAACACATATTATTTCATTTCCTTTCCTCATGTTTTTAATTAACACATATATTATTCATGCAATACTATCTTTTATCAATTTATTACCCGGTAATGGGTAAACATGCATTTTTCAAACGTTTTAACACATTTAGTTTTCTAACACATATATCATGTGTATTAATCACATTAGTCACGTATTTCTCAAATTTTGGGATGTTACACCTTGGTGCCAAGTCTGGGAGTGGGCGTCACATATATGAATCAGTGTAATATGACAAAATGTTTACAAATCATTTTTCTAGAAAAATATGGTTTATATGATGAATTATTATGCGAAAATCTTTTGGGGTTATATCTTACTTCAAACCAATTGCATGCATGTCTAATCTAGGTAGGTTGTGGCCAAAAACGTAACTCTCGGTATCCTAGTTTGCATGTGACCATAGAGAATGTGTAAATCGAAATACGTATCTAAATATGCTAACCTTGAACCTTTATGTGGTACCGCAAATGGTTGGATGGATCTTAGCTTCCAAGTGATGCTCCTAGAACCTCAAATTATGTTACACACTTGTAGGAAATACTCTTAATCAAACCGTAAGGGAGTATGGTGTACCTTAGGGGTTGATTGCTTGCTATGGTTGAGGGTGTTCGATGGTGGTAGACGGTGGTGCAGGGTGGTCAGTGGTGGCTTGTTGTGCTTTGGTATCCGCCCGTACTTTGGTTTGAGAGAATGTGAGGTTGAGAGAATGGGTAAATGAGAGAATGTGAGTAAAGTGGGTGGTTGGTCTCGGGTGGTAGTTATAACCTTTCTCCATATCCGGCCGTTACCTCTTTGGCCAATGGAGGACCCGAAGGTTGCATGTAATTTGGTTGGCGGGGTGAGTCTTGCACTAACACCGAGTTTATGCAACTTCTCCTGGTTGGCCTGTTCTCTTGCATGGCATCAGATTGGAGGGATGTGGCGTGTAATGTGAGAACAAGGCAAGCGGTTTGGTTGGTCATTTGGGTGATGGTTTCCTATTGGCTTATTCTCATGCAAATTTTACCGTTTCAGTCCCTAGGTTCTATTTTTACTAAGGCTTCGGCTAGTGGGTTTAAGGAGTTGACGGGTTTGGTCCTTTGTTTAATCGGGTTTCCTAATCGGTTTGTATATCCGATTTGCTTAACTATTCTTATCGGGTTATGAGGCCCAAAATACCTATTTCAAGTTTGGGCTTAGCTAACCTTTATGGCCCAAACCGATTTTATTCTTATCGGGCTTCTTTTATTCATTCCTTGGCTACGGCCTAATTCAATTCCTCATTAGGCTTTGTATTCAGTTCATTCCTACGGCCCACATCATCTTAAATGGGCTTCCAATGGTCTATCATGATTTATGGGCTTGACTATTGGCTTATTGGACTTCCTAAGGCATGCAAATAGTTATGCTACATTGTTTATAGAGAATGGTAGATTGGATCATAGTTCGGTTATTGCGTTGTGCATTGGTGCTTATGTTCAATATAGGCTAAATAAACAAGTAAAATAGAACGCAAAAAATCACTACTGCTATTTTTATAATATAATATGTGTGTGGGTGTTACAACGTGTGTGTGTGGAGGCCAACACGGAGCCAATGCCACGACACGCAAAGTTCTTGACTCCGCATTTTATTGGTCAACTCTATATCGGGATGCTCACAACTGGAATAAAGTCTGCAATGCTTGTCAGAGGGCCAGTCTCCGCCTGCGCTTGCCACTGGTACAGTGCACGAGTCCATTTAGGTTGCATGCGGATGTAGAAAATAAGGATATATATTTTCAATATTTATTTATTTAAAATTATTAATAATTTAATATGAGAGAGTTGATATTTAATATGAAAGAGATGTGAAATTTGTTGATGAAGGTAAATATATAAGGATCACATATGCTACTAATGATTTTTATTTATTATATACTAGATTTCTTTAATTAATATGTATATGAAGTTTATACCAACTAAAGATCGAATCAGAAAATCTTAAGAAACGACAATAAACAAGTTCATATAGATATTTAACGATCAACGCTAGTATCATTACTGGTGGTGTCGTGTTGGTGACGATGCTTCTCTCAATATTAGGTACAATGCCAGAAGTTCACATATGAAAGAAAATAAATGTGGAGTACTTGCGGATGATTCCAAGATGAAAGATGCCTACCTTATTTAACAAAGGTGTTCAACAAAGCATCAAGCTACATAGATGGAAAGGGAAGAACCAAGAATTGTGAAAACCAATTAAAACCTACTCTAAAGAAAAGATTTTAAAAATAGTCTTCCTATTGACATCAGCTTATACGTCACAGATATGCCTATCCGTGGCATATGTGGATCTATACATGTCGGATAGGCTTATCCGTAACATTTAGAGGGGGTTTGGGATTAATTAATGCCTGATTCACCCCTATATGCCAAGAATAGGCCTATCTGTGACATATAGGGTGGTGTCTGTTGAAAAAAAATAGGGTGTGAATAGAATGGACCAACAAAAAACCCTACCTAATTCTTATATATTGGTAAAAATAAACTTTTACATAATTAAAAATTAAATTATTGTGGAGTAAAATTTTTAGCCATAATATTTGATAATAAATTTTACCAAATATTATGGCTAAAAATTTTACTCCACAATAGTTTAATTTTTATTTATGCAAAAATTTATTTTTACCAATACCTATATTCTCTATATTATGACTAATAATAAATCGATAATAATCATCATTTATATCGGAATGTCTACAATTACACATTAGCTTCTTCACACATAAACAAATCAGGAACATTTCAACGTGCACCTCAATCTTATAACATGACAATAATAAAAAAAATACACAAGTCAAAAATCATATCAGTCATATAATATGGCAATAATCAAAGTAGCATGTTTAAATAAAGACTTGTTCAACCTGGTTCAAATTTTTGTTGGTTGACTCCTCGTTCAAACCTGGAACCGTCGACTTCTCATGAGAACCTTGCGAACTCGACATCTTCCAAAATTGGTTCAAATAATTTGTTGGTTAGGGCAAAAAGTGGGGATGAAGATATGATTTGCGTGCGTAGGGGGTAAATGATTGAAGAACGTGGGGATGAAGGAGTTTCTTGGGATGAAGAAGAGGAGAAAGGCTCGGTTGGTTGATATAATTTTTACATTGAACACTATACTTGACGGTTAGGTCAAAACGTGACACTTAGACAAGTAGTGTGACGCCTTTCAATCAGATGTCAAAGTACGACATCGTTCACTTCGGCATTCGCGCTTTTTTAAACGAATACATGAATACTGAGCGTGACAGAGAGAACTTTACATGTCAGCTTATGTCCTATGTTGACGGTCAGTCCTCTGCATCATGGATAGGGCATGTGTTTTCCAACAAACAACAGGTGTTCCGATCAGGACCCTAAATGTATAAAATTTGTAACAAACTGTTTGGATTATAACGATATAAAAATATGTATAGTAAATGTGTTTCTATTTGAATTAAAATGATTAAGGATACATGTCTCTTAATTTAGATTTAATTAGGAGTAGTTTATATCTTGTGCGTAAATTCATCGTTTTCTAATATGTAAAATCTATGACACCACCAAAGATAGATATTATAACATAATATATAAACTAGCACAAACTGTTCAGTATTACATGCTTACCTCTGATATAACATGTAGAAACAAAAATACGGTATTATTAGCACTTATTAATAGCTAGCTAATGTGCCAACTGCAATTCATAGCTTACGCACTTTGTATGACTGAAATAGGGGTAGCAACAAGAGGTGTTGCTCTAAGCAATGTAAGGCCAAAAATGTCGTTCATGTCCATTTCTTCTCGAGCATGAGGCAACTTCCAATCAAAATGATACACAAATGATGCCACCATTAGACTAACCACCCTTTGAGCCAATGGTATACCAGGACACATCCTACGACCTGATCCGAAAGGTATGAACTCAAAATGTTGACCCTTGTAGTCGAGCTCGTTTCCTAGAAACCTCTCTGGATCGAACTTTATCGGGTTTTCCCAATACCTAGGATCCCGTGCAATGGCCCATGCATTCACCATAATTTGTGTGTTTTTGGGCACAATATACTCACCGAGTTTAACTTCAGTTTCAGTTTTATGAGGCACTAATAGTGGCACTGATAAATGAAGTCGCATTGTTTCTTTGATGACTGCTTGGAGATAAGGTAAGTCAATGATTTTGGTTTCTTGAAATTTACCATCTTCTCCCACTGTCGAGGATACTTCTTCACGGACTTTTGAAAACATATCAGGGTTAAGTAGGAGTTCTGTCATTGCCCACTCCGTTGTGTTCGAACTTGTTTCTGTTCCCGCTAGAAACAAATCCTGCAATTAAATAAAACATCAATAAAAGGTTTTAAACACCGAGGTTGGTGGCTTAGTGGGAGAAACCTTTTCTCTATGAGTATCTAGGGAGCTCTCGGGTGCAAAACTGAACTAGTATAAGATTTGGATGTAGTTTAGGTTAGAAGTAAGATTGATTGTTGTTTAAATAAATAAATTTATAACGAGAATCAATATATAAAAGCGTGCTAAATAGCAATAACTGTGTCATAAATTTATTTAAGAAAGTAGTCACGTTTCACATATAATATTGTCAATTTTTATGTTTGCAAATTAATAAGTTTGTCTTTTTTACAAAAGAATGTAGCGCATACTAAAAAGATAAAAATGCATAACAAAGATAAAAAAAGACTCGTTAACGTATACATAACATGTTTAGAAAGACATAAATTATATAGGAATAAGAATACCCCACAATATAATTTCTATCAACTAAATTATGATAACGAATATGAAGAAATTTAGTGTGAAATTATAATAAGATGTCTAAATCATTATTTAAGGTCGCTTACAAGATCTTAATCCTAATAAAGCAAAATTTTTGTCACATGTCTTATTTATAAATGGTTCACATCACCACCGTCACATGTCAAACTCACAATCAATTACCAATTTAGTAATAATCAATTAAGATTAATTACCAATTTTATCAAAACTAAAATTTTATTTTAAAATTTTAATAAAATTAATGTAGATTTTATTAATTTACTCAATAATCTTTTATAGAAAGTAATCAACAACTTGTCAAACATAACAAAATTTTGAATGTTATAAAATTTTATATCAATCATAATTTTCAAATTTCTTGATCATTATCTTTTTCTTTTATATTTATCAAATATTATTACTCTCTATTTAGCCAGTGTATTACACGGGTTACTAACCTAGTAACATATATAGTTATATACTCATGTTGAAAGGTCACTCTTGTCATTTTGTGTTATGCTATTGTTTTCTTTTAGCTCTCTACACCGCTCCTATTTTGTTCCTATTTGTAGGAAGGCTGTCTTGAGTGTTACTTGTCCCATATAATATCTGATCACATGTGAGAATAATTAGTATTATAGTTTTAGGGGTAAAATAAGAATATACGGAATCCGATGTCACGTATTCTTTTGGAGATCAAGTATCGAAGGGAATTGTGGATTGCCAGGCAGGGCTAAGCTCAATTGTGATGAGTGGCTGATGTGGTGTTAGGTGTTGTTTCTTTTTTCCTTTGTTGATGTAGTTTGGTGTTTTTATCTTCTTGTTTGGTGCTGGGCGGCTACGGTCTTAGTAGTCTTTGGCTTGTTTTTTGAGTTTAATAATATTGCTGTTAAAAAAAATATGGATCTTGACAAAACCTAGCGAGAAAGACTTAGATAGAGCATTGGGATCGGTGCCAAAAGTTAAATTTATACGTTAAAACTATGTAGGATCCATGTTTGTACTTTCATGCTTGCTATTTGATATCTTTTAAAGGAGGAATGGTATAATAAAAAGTTTTAGAAGTTAATCAATAAGAGTCTGTCACACAGGAAAAAATAATTTTAAGTAGAATTTTAAATAATTTTAAGAGGGAGTGATAGAATTTTGTAGGTTGAATTGAAGTGTTTTTTTATTTATTTAAATTGGTTTGTTGAAAATAATTTAAAAATAAAAAAAAGGTTTTTTTTTTCTTTAAAAAAATAACCATACATATTGTTAACATATATCTTAAATTCTTAATTAAATATATATTTTTTTTAACTAAAACCCACCCACCCACCCCCACCCCTAACCCCCCACCTCTTCACCTTACCGCTCGGCTACTAGTAGAATTGATGACCCCCACCCCTAACCCCCCCACCTCTTCACCTTACCGCTCGGCTACTAGTAGAATTGATGGAGGGTTTTTTTGCCGTTACCGATTAAGCCGTGGGAGTGGCGATCGTGTAGCCACCGGCGCCAGAGACTTTGCCAATGAAACCGTCAACCACTCCGCTCTCCCTAATTGCCTTCATATCCAAGAGAACAGTGGGTGTACACACTTTTATGTGTGTTTGATATCCCAAACATATCAATTTTTTCAATTCTAAAAAAAATCTATTGCTGAAGTCAGTAGTTTGAAGGCTCACTATAATAGAATTTGAAGGCTCTAGAGATTAAACATGTGATATTTAGATCAACAAACCTCCCATTATTATCTCATACCACTAGGACCATACTTCTGGTTTCTTTTAGTAAAAAATTTCAGTGAATATTAATATCTTCGTTGTTAATTATTAAGATAAGATTTTAAATATTTTACTGATATAAGATTCTATACATTTTTTGAAAACTTAGTTTCCATATAAAAACAAAACTTTTTTTTTTAATATTTCAAAACTGAGAAAAAGTTGTAATAAGTTTTAGAAGTATTATCACATGGAGCAATGGAGCATCTGGGAGTAATACATAATTTTAGTATTGTTTAGGGTACGTAAAGTAGAGCATTAATTAATTTACCACAAGTAAGATCTTGATGTGTTTGATACTAAAGTCGGCTTCATGACTCTCTTCACAATAATCCAGCAGCGAATCCAACATATCGTCAAACCTCGGAAGTTTTGACTCTCGATGCTTTAACCTCGTGGTTATAAAACCTACTGTGACCTTATCGAACCAGTCATAGGCAGCCTTTGCCTGCCGCCGTATGTTCTGAGGGTCCAACGGTTTCAACACCGGAAATATGTCGGCTATATTAAACTTCCCGTCCACTTCCATCAACGTCTTAACCGCGGTCTTAAATCCCCCGATATCATCAGACTCGTAGCTGGTCACGTTTTGAGACAAGCAAGTGTTGGACATCTGGTTGAGCGCCACCGCGAATGCCAACTTTCCGATGTCCACGCCCGCCTTCCTCCGCTCGGACTCACGAAGGAAGTCCAGCATCCCCTCCACCACGTTCTGGCGAAGATCCCGGAGGGTGTCGAGTTTGTGTTGGTGGGTGAGGTAGGTGTTGAGTGCTTTTCTGATGGTTCGCCACTCGCCGTTAGCTGGAATCCACAGCACCGCCACGTCATTATCGACCAAGGCGGAGACCGCGTCTGGGACGTTACGGCCGGAGCACGCCTCGTCATTTCGTTGGAGGATTTCTCTAGCGGCGTCGGGTGTGGATGCCACCACGGTGGGGATGCTTCCGAGTCGGATGGTCATGAGCGGGCCGTGCTTGTGGGAGAGTTTGGCTAGGGACTCGTGGGGCTTTGGTCCGAGGTCAAGGAGGTTTCCGATGATGGGGAGGCCGGCAGGGCCTGGTGGCAGTATTCTTTTACGGTGGAGCTCGATGCCATGAAGGAGGCAGAAGAAGAAAACTATGGAGGAGACTACTATAAATAGAAGTTCCATTGTTTCCTTGAATTCTTTTTATTTATGTTATGAAATACGTAGGATAGATGTTAAATATATAGGCGCAAATAGCAAATCACATAAGTTTCCACCGCTTTAAATAATGGATAACGACTAGTCAAGAGATTAGGGCGAAAGCATTAATTAGTTAATAAAGTCAATAGAATATATGGATATTTTACAAGCAATGTCATCTCCCACCACGGTGTTTATGGTTTCTTTGGATTTGTGATCGGTTTTGTTTTCAAGTTTTGATCGGTGGGTTGAAAATTACACAAATAACGAATGATTTTGTTTGTAGGTTTTGTTGAAAACCGGCCGACCGTATAAACCTAACAGAACCGTATATTTAATTAAGTGTTACTTTTTCAAAATCTATATCTTAATCATAATAAAAAATAAAATTATTTTCATATATTTTCTTTTTAAAGTGTTCACATCATATCAACAATCATCAAAGTGATCAATGTTTGAAGACTAGGAGTTTACCTTATGATTTCACCCTTGAATCTTGTGATTCATAGCTCCAACCATCATCTGGTATCCCTTGGACGGAGAAAACAAGGTGTAGGGAGAAAACCAGCAACTGGAAACCAGGAAAATGACCAGAACCCGGTCAATTGAACTTTTTATAGTCCTGGGATGAATCACTTCAACAAAAGTAGCTTGATAGGACACCCAAAAAGGTCCTAAAATGTTACTTTATAGGACGCATGAGATAATAGGACCACTAATAAAAGTGTCCTTTCTAAAGGGGTCCTATAAACTTAGAGCGTCCTAATAAACCACAAAATAGGACACATTATAGGGTCCTAATAAACCACAAAATAGGACCCTTTATAAGGTTTTAAGATGCATACATTTTATGACACATATTAGCGTCCTAAAAAGTGAATAGATCAAATAGTAAATCATCCTTATATTAGTACGACAAAAAGGGTCCTAACATGTCAAATGATGATGGAACGTTTTATTCATTTGTAAAGCATATAAGCATACCTATTTTAAGGACGATTACCTACATCCTTAAAATTGTTCTCATTAAACATGATTCATAAATACAAATAAGATACCATCAACTTATCGATAGATGAACTTCAACTAATGGAATAAATAAAGTTTAATTATCATTGAAATAAGTCATTTCGATAACAAAAACATTAATTAAACAAAAATAAGTTATAATATTATTATCCAAGATCCTGACATTAAACATGAAACTTAAAGTAATGAAAGACACTAGAAGAATATAGTCTTCAGCCATCATGCATCCTTCTCACCTTGTTACAAACAACCTACAAATTAATCATCCATATATAAGCTTAAAGTTTGTTATAAACTTAATAATATATTACAGGTTTAACAATAATGACATACCGAAATGAAAGAACATGGGATATATACTAAGGCAGCGCTATGGCTATAGCATGCACATCTTGAGATCTCTGGCTCCCCTATTTGTTCAAATCAGACTTGTCGGCTGCACCGCCATATTGCTGCAGGTTTTGGTGTAGCATTTGACGAACCTGCTGGCTGCTGCTGTTGGTGTAACTGGAACTTTTGTGGGCTGATTCAGAGTTGGGAAAACTGAGCGGCATCTCCATTCAGCTCCGCAATAGCGATTTTCAAACGTTGAACCTCAACCGTCAAAGCCTCGTTTAAAGCTGCCATGACCAAAGCCTCATTTAATTCAATGACATTGATACATAGAAAACTGAAAAGACACTATATGATACATTAGTAAAAGGTACTATGTTATACATTAGTTCTCAAGCTAATATTATTATACAGTAAATAGAGTATAAATAACTTCATTAACCTATTTCAATATAAATCTTACCATAACAATTTGAAAACAGTAATAGCGGAGAGATTTAGAAGAATGCGCTTCTGTTTTAACCATCATTTTATCTATCTACATATACTCATCATTCTATTCCAGTATTCCCTTCTCATCTCTGTCATCACCATGAACTCCATTCTCATAATCACAAAGGTAATATTTAAAAGTCAAAGGTCATATTAGTCATTTCATATGCAACATTTCAGTTGTTTTTACACTAATTTAGTTAATCTTAAATTTAATTAAATTGTTCTTTTTGTTAAAATTTCAATTCACATATACAATCATCATTTACCATAAGCAATTTACGTACATGTTGGATCATCAAGGATGCATTAATATATAGCCCATTATTCACATTGAAAACAGAGATTGAACTCGCACTTACTTACGTCCAGACTCATTAACAGAAACATACACCCAGAAAACCTAAGTAGCTGAACAAAACTGATGTTGCGTATCGATCAATGCTTCTATCTTGATACTTGTATACCTATACCACCATTTGTGGGGATTAAATAGTTTGCATAGTGTCGTTCAAAAAAATTAGATTAAAAGAAAATAGTTAGTTTGCCGATGCTTTGGATGATATGCATTTCTACTGGAAAAAAAAAACCATCATTCGATTCATGGATAATTTATTAAAGAAAACACATGAAAACTCTGAATCTATGTTACAATGGATTGTTTTTGCCATTTCTATTGTAAGTAAAAAATACACCAGTAAATATAAAAATCTTCAACCAAAGTTGAAATAAAGCTTACTACCATACCTGAGAAGAAGAAAATTGAGGAGTCAATCAAGCTATCAAATTTTGGTTGAAAAAGAAGGTCGTTCAGTCTTCCATCAAAAGATTTCCTTAGCTCCTCTTCATTATCTTCACTGCATTTTGACACCCACCATAGCTATGAAGCAAGAACTAACTGGTGTTGATTTAATAATCATGAAAGGATATTTATGCAAGCTTCAAAAAGCATAAAAAGCCCATAACAATATAACATATCATGGTTGTCCTAACCCCACAAATAATTAAGCGAACTCTTGTGCATTAACTTTAAAATAAAAATTCCCACACATGCAATTTGTTCCAAAAAGTAGTCGAAACTAAAATATATATAAGAGCTACATTTGGTTTTAAATTATTGTAGATTTACCATTTGGTTTTAAACATGTCAATGTATGAACCGAAACCCATTACCAACCCACCGATAATGCCAATTCTAAGTCTATAAACCTAACATATGAGCAAGTTGCCCACTTAGATAGTGCATCCAAGATCAACGATGCATTTTATGATATTTGGTAGTTATAATGATCTCATAATTGAAATACTTCAGTTGGATGGTGATCAGTTTGAAATAAATACTATCATAGGTTGGATTTGGCAAACCTGATATATGATAGAGAAAAAGTAATTAAACAGTGCAATTATAATTGAAAATATTATCATGTATAGCCCAAATGACCTATATGACCTTTGGAAGGATAAGGCTCTTTAACAAACAAAATAGGATTTCCATCCTTGGATAAACCTTGCAAGAAGTACAACAACTCCATTATCAGATCTTTGGTACACCTAATCAATAAGAACACTTTCATGAAGTACAACCATGAGCTCACCTGAATGACAACTTTGGAGCTACATCCTCTTTCGGATTTACATTTTGTTTTAGAGAATTGGAATTAAAAAAACATATTTTCTTCATCTAAAAACCATATTGACTTCAAGCTTTCAATAATATATATGAGTTTCATCAGAAACAATTTAATTAACATGATATATCATGAAATTTTGTGGTACTACCAGAATGAAGCATCATTTGTCTAAGAAAACATAAAGATCCATGTCCTACAACTACTTCGAATTTGTAGAAAAGACATGGACACATAAACATGTTATCTAATGCATATGCAAACCTCAAATCTGCAATCTCCAATGCTTCTTTACATAATTAATCATTTAAAACCTATACCCTTTCAAAAAAAAAAAATAAAGAAAGTAACACATAAGAGAAAAAACTACCCTTAACTGAATGAGAGGTAGTTAATCAATTAAAACCCATCTCCAATAACAATCGTACAAAGAATGTTGCATCCGAGCCTGCCAAGCTCTAAATTAAAATATTACAATATAGCCGAGAAAGACAGAATAATACTTTATTAGAACACAAAATAAATTGAAACATGGATTCTCTAGTAAAGTTCTTAATTTTGAATTTATTCAAAGTAATCACAGATGATGGGTCAGACGCAAAGGCTAAGATTTATTATCTGTGATTTCAAAAATCATATGTGAGATCAGCACCCCAAGATAAACACAAATTGTGGCACAATTGTGGTATATTATAGATCGCACATCACAAAAAGAAGATAAAGGAGTAGAAAACGAACCTCTTCCGTAGATCACGTCGGGGCTTTGATGCAACAGATCACCATATCCCGTCCATCATGGAATAAAGGGTTTGGATTTAAGAGATGTCCATCCGGACGAAAAATTGATAACGGCAACGACCAACCGCTCGAGCCTCTTCAAATCATCTCTATTGCTTCGAGAGAGAAAAACGTAGAAAACCCTAGCTTGAGGATGAAGCGTTGATGGGTGTGTGGGAATGGGTTAAAAGAAATACGGGTTCTAGGACCAGTCTATTGAAGATCCAAGTATTTTTTATGGTGCGGCTATTTAGCGGGAAAATAAGCCCAGAAAGAGTTGTACGCCATCTCAGCATAAAGAATTTTTTTTATTAAAATAGATGAAGATGATTTGAAGCTATCTCAACATAGACCTTTTTTATATTATATCTAATAACCTATTGATAAATATACAAATATTAAACTGAACTTTTATGACTTAAATATCAAGTGTCCTATTAAGTTATGTCATCATACGACTTTGATAAATAAGGGTTCTATTACACTGATCTTTTATGACTGAAATTCCAAGTGTCTTATAAGGTTATGCTATAATAAGACCCTCAATGATCAAGTGTCCTATTACATTACCACATAATAAGACATTAACTACTAAACGTCCTATGATGTACTTTATTAGGACCCCAAATACTAAGCGTCCTATTAAGTTATATAATAATAGGACCCTAAATATTCATCCGTCCTATTACATAGTTTTTTAGGACACCGGTTTAACTCCATATAGTATAATAGGACCCTGAACACTCATTTGTCCTATTAGAAAGTTTTTTAAGACACTATTTTAACAGCGTCCCACACAAAAGGTCCTAAAAACCCCCTTTTGTTGTAGTGAATACGGTCGTATTGCCTTATGCAATACGGGCGTAACAGGGCCCAAATACATTTGGATCCTGATCCGACCCGGTCGTACCATATCATCATCCTGCATCCATACGCACCGCGATACGGGCGTATCACTATAATGTGATACGGTCGTATCGTGAATGAATTCCGTCTCCCGGAATTCCTTCTAAGGCTAAAGGGGATATTTCCTCCGCATATTAGTTTCTGATTCCCAAGTATTATCAGGACCTCGTCGAGTGTCCCATTTTACCTTTATCATAGGAATCCGTTTTCTCCTTAACTTCTTCACTGTTCGCTCTAGAATTTCGATAAGTTGTTATGAGAAGTAAAGCTTTTCATCAACTCGAATATCCTTCAATGGAGTTACTAGTGTTTCATTTATTATACTCTTCCGTAAATTTGAGACATGAAACACATCGTGAATTCCACTGAGTTCCTCTGGTATCTCCAATCGATAGGCAACAGTACCAATTTCTTCAATGCTCTTAAACGAACCAATGTAGCGAGGACTCAATTTCCCACGCTTACCAAATCGGATCAATCCTTTCCAAGGTGATACCTTTAACATAACCATATCACCTTTTTTAAAGTTTTAAGGCTTTCGTCGCTTATCAGCATAACTCTTTTGGCGTGTTTGTTTTCTCTGGTTCGCCCAAATGTTTGGCCCATTTTGTTTTTCGTTTTTGGTTTTGATGGACCCATTTTAGGGTTTCAGAGTTGTATAAAATTTTGAGCTAGATTACTAATAGTTTAGTAATTGTAAATTTTGTAAAAACCAAGACTCGAAGACTGGAAAAACACGCTTAAAAGGGATGTTGAAGCAAGTGGGAGCTGAACCGGATCCAAGAACGCACTGTTTTGCCTCCTTGGTTGTTCACCATGTATTTTATTTAATTAAGTCCCTTATGATCTCGCTTATATGGCTCAAGCGAGATTATGACCAAAAGTCGTTTAACACATAATATGCCATTCGCGACAACTTAGTAATTTTAATTAGGTTAAATTAATTTACTGGTCCCGAGTGGTGATTATGTTAATCGTTCGTGTCTGACGATAACTAAATATTAAAAGTAATTAATATCCCTATATGGTAATTATTAAAAACCGATAGTTCGTGTTATCCTATCTCAAGTCGAACTTGGAACGTTTTTACCGGAGCACCAGTGTTGGAGTATTTCAACATCGCACTCGGTGCCGAGGGTACCTTCTGAGGTGAGGACATTGGAGTATTTCAATACCGTGTCCGTCACATCGACCTTTTAGGATTACTATCGCTTTAAACGTATATGTTCGTAGTGTTGGAGTATTTCAACACCGCGCTATGGGTGTGTATTGCTAAAGTGGACACAGATGAGGCTAAACGTATCGCAAAATACACTAGTATGTATATAGCGGCCTCATACCGAGAGTTGTGACTTGAGTCTCACAATTGACAACCGTTGTCAGTTTGTTTACACGGCCTTGCTCCTGAGGCTCAATTTGGCGGTCTCAAGCAATGTCGCCTAAACAAATTCTCGATTTCTTAAAAATAAACTTTACCAGCTTAATTTAAAGAAATATAAAACATCCAAAATACTAATTTAAATCTACTTTGCTTATTTCAGAAAGCTAATGAAAACTCACCTCCATTAAGTTCAATGGTACAACTCGACCCCTTCACTGAGACTAGCTTTCTCGCATAGCAGACTACACTGAGGAACCTTTTAAGGCTCTTCGGAAAAATCTATGTTATTGACCGACCTATCACGAGTATTCCATCTTACTTGTTAAATGAGAACTCGCGATCTGGGATCCAAAAGCACACTGACGATGATAAGGACGTCACTGACCTGATGTTATCTAGCATGACTCGGGATTATCGGTACAATTTCATGGGGATGACTACTTATGACATCATGCGTAAACTCAAGGATTTATTTGAGTTGGGTCAAAGGACTGAGCGAGCCGAGGCACTTTCATAATTCAAGAACTGCTCTATGGCTAGAGAGTCCTCACCATACGATCATGTCATGCTGAGGAAAGTGTATCGCGACAGGCTGATCGACATCGGCTACTCCGTCTCAGACGGGATGGCTTTTGATGTAGTGCTCAGATCTCTGCCAGAACATTATCTCATTCTTGCGATTAATTGTTCGGCTCAGTCGATCGAGGAAGTTATTTCGTTGATACCCAATGTGAAGATCAGGACCACGCCGAACGTGCTCAGAGTTGCAAATACAAAGATCTCCAAAGCCAAGAAGGTTAAAGAAGGCAAAGGTAAGAAACCACAGGTGCAGCCTCCCGAGGAGCGCCTGTGCTATGAGTGTAACAAATGGGACACTGGCGTCGTAACTATCCCGTTTATCTTATGAAGCTGAAGATGACCAAGAACCTTAATAAGGGTTGCTCATCAGGTATGTCAATACATGTTATTGAACATGTCACTGTTTCCTCCAATTCATGGGTATTTGATACTGGATGTGGTTATCACATCGTTAATGTTTTGTAGGAACATGAGAAGTGGAAGAAGACAGATCAAGGCATCATGGACCTCATCGTTGGTGATGGGAAAAGAGTCCCAGTACTTGCTACCGGCACATATTCTTTTTCATGCCACACTGGCCTTGTAGTTACATTAGTTAACTGTTTATATGCACCAGGTTTATCCAGAAACATTATATTTGTCTCTTCGTTGTTTGAACAAGGTTTTCGGTGTAAGATCAATGGCAATTCAATTAATACTTACCTTAATGATATCTTTTATTTCGAGGCTAAACCTCGACATGGTATATATGAGATAGAAGTTCAAACAAATGACCAGCTCTATCATGTTTCTAAAAGAAGCAAATCTGATAGCAACGATTCCTCGTTGTGGCACCATAGACTTGGTCACATAAGCAAAGTTCGCATTAAGAAGCTTCAAACTGCCGGGATTCTCGAGTCTCAAGATTCAGATTCCTTCGATCAATGCGAAGCGTGCTTTTCTTGTAAATTAACCAAGTCACCCTTCACCCATACAGGTGAACCGGCCCAAGGATTGTTAGGAAGTATTCACACCGACATGTGTGGCCCCTTTCAAACCGAAACGAGAAATCGTGAACGGTACTTCGTGACTTTTATCGATGACTACAACAGATATGCTTATGTCTATCTGATGAAACACAAACATGAAACTTTTGGAAATTTCAAAGAGTTTCAAAACGAAGTATAGAATCAGCTGAGTCAAACTATTAAAATACTTCGATCTGATAGAGGTGGCGAATACCTAAGCACTGAATTCCTGAATCATCTGAAGGAATGTGGAATTGTTCACAACCTACTCCACATGGCACACCCTAGTTAAATGGCGTAAGTTAAGAAGAAATCGAACTCTGCTTAACATGGTTCGATCGATGATGTGCAGGACCACCTTGCCACACTCCTTTTGGGGATATGCAATCTTAACCGTTGCTCGCCTAATAAATCTGGTACCGACCAAGAAAATAGAGAAGAGCCCATATGAGATATGACATAGATCTTCTCCTAAACTATCATACCTCAGAGTATATGGATGTGAAGCTTATGTCACCAGCGAATCTGACAACAAGCTTGATCCCCGAGGCGAAAAGGTAATTTTTGTTGGATACTATGGTAATACTGGTTATTACTTTTACCATCCTGGTGCAATTACAATTTCTATCAAAAGGAAAGGTAAGTTCCTAGAGAAAGAATTTCTTACTCGAGGAACAAATAGTGATCCAGTGGATCTTGAAGAGATTCGAGATACACCTAACCCTGAAACGGTCGCTACATCTGACCGACTAATGATTGTCGCACCATCAGACCCAAGCGCAAGCGTTCGTAGGAGCGAAAGGACACGCAAAGAGCCCGAAAGATACATTGGCTATCATGAAGCATTTGACGTTCTGTTAGTAGCCGATTCTAACGATGAGCCTACTAATTACAAAGCTGCTATGTCAGATCCAGAATCTGATAAATGGCTTGAAGCCATGAACGTAGAGATGCAGTCCATGCGTGACAATCATGTCTGGGACTTGATTGAGCTACCCCCGGTTCACGGGCAATAGGGAGCAAGTGGATCTTTAAAAGAGAAACTAACATGCATGGAAATGTGCAAACCTACAAGGCACGACTCGTAGCGAAATGTTTCACTCAAACTGATGGATCACCATTTAGCGAGTGTCTGTTCCTGTTTGGAGGAGGAAGCCAAGATCGCCCGAGGCGCAGCCGCAAGCCGAGCCGTAGCCGAAGACGAGGCTTCGGCCCAAGCCGCCTCCACCGCTGGCTCGCGACTGCCGCAACCGGATCGTCGGCTGGTGGTCCTTGCGCTGCCAGCGCAGCCGAGGCCACCGCATCCGGTCACTTCGTCGTGGCCCGCGCCCTTTTACTCGCCAGCCACCACCGCCATCGCGTCGCCACCGCCCTCTTTCGCCGGTGACATCATCATTGTGGGGACGATTCCAGTCGTGATTCCGATTAACAAGGGAGATCAAGTTTTATCGTCGCCGCCGTCTGTGGTTAGTCTATCACCGCTGTCGCCACTACCATCACCGCTGCCCATCGCCGCCACATCGGTCGAAGATCTGACTCACCAGTTTGAGTCTGATGTATATGTTCGTGCTAGCGACAGTACGTTGAATCCGGGTGTCTCGAGCGGTTTCTCGGAACCCGCTAAGGTATATCTAATTTATTTAGATATTAGTTTTAATTATTTAATTTAAATAATTAATTTCTGTGTTTTTTGCGATCGTGACTGACCCTGTTTACACTTCGTATTTGCGTCGTGTTAAATCGTTTCCACTACCAAATTAATCTTGTATTAATTTATATTATTAAATCGGTTTTAATCGGGTAAAAATTAAAATCGGTAACCCGGATACCCACTATAAAACCCAACAGAGCTCATGTGCCACCTATTCTAGCCAAGATTGTCTTCCACCAAGCTAAAGCAGAACCTTTAAAGGAATGTGAGGCAAACCTCACCTTGTCATCTTCAGCACAGTTGCTGATATCAAGAACAACTTCAATTTCATCCAACCAGTTCAGGGCTTCAGTTACACCATTTTCGTCGTTGAAAACATTCAGCTTAGAAGCCATGTAGGCCTTATACGAACATCCTCTCTTCCTCATCTTTTCTTCCTCTTCCTTATCGGATTCGGAATCACTATCACTAAGCTCCGCATACTTTCTTTGCCTATCTTTCTTATCTTTCTTCTTATCATCACGTTTACTGTGATGATGTAAGCTTGCACTAGACTCACTTTGAGCAGTTCTTTCTTTGTGGGATACACTCCTTTTTGTCCTACTCTTATCGGAATGACTATAATATCCCTGACTCGACTCATCCTCATTAACAGGCTTCTTGATGAACCTCTTTTCTCTTGTAATTAGACTAGGAAAAGCTTGGGTTATACCCTCTGCTATCAGACTCTGAAGTCTTTCATCTTCAGCCTTGTTCATCTGTTGTTCAAACTTAATTCTTGATCTTCAATACGCTCGGAATTATCTCCCTCATCCTGGGTTTTGTGAGCTCTACGACGTGTAATAATCCTTGATCCAGCATCAACAGTTTTACTAACCCCTGCTTTCATCATTCCCTGAGAGGCAATTCAGGGATTACATCAATTTTCAATAGGCATCTACGTGACTTCGCATGCATCTACAATGTGTGAACAAGTTCTATTATTTATGAGGGACATAAAACAATCATGGGAGCAACTTCCTCAGCATCACCACCTACTATGTTCGTGGTATGTGAAAACAATTCTCCAACTCTCCACCTACTATGTTCGTGGAGCGATAGAGCAATATTTCTCGCCCTTCCACCTATTATGTTCGTGGAAGGAAGAAATATTCTCTCTACCTTTTATTCCGCCTACTATGTTTGCGGAATGCCATAATCAGATCTGCCATAAAAACAGTCAATAGGAGTCCTATAGAGTTCTAAATGTGTACTATCTTTTAGTCCACCACTTAGAATCTATCATAAGGAATCCTAGCGGTATACCATCATACATCATACATTAAACACAATACATTAAAACTTAGACATTCAAGTCTTATGGGTTACAACACAATCATGCCCTACGAGTTCAAAATCAAGTCCTAGCCCACATCGGGTCTTAAACATCACAGTATAACATACAAGGTCTAGTACAAACAATACATAATGATAACAATACAAACACATCAAACAAAAACAAACACATCAAACAAAAACAAACACGATAACCATATCACATCACAACATGAGTCAATAGCGGCATCAGTGCCTCCTCTTATTAACCAATGAAGCCATCTCACCTACAACACTCTTCGCCTTGTTGTAAAGGCGGTTCATCTTCTCTTCGCGTCTCCGGTTTTCTGCATTATCCCATCAGTGCGCGGTTCTCCTCAAGCAAAGCAACATAAGCAGGCGACCTCACACTAGGTCTGGCCGGCTCAACATAAGGTGAGGGATGGAAAGGCATACCAACTCCAGAGAATGGTGATCTAGCAGGCTCAAAATATGGCTGCATCATAGGGTACTGAATAACAGGCATCAAAATAGGTGGTGCTAGAGGGTATTGAGCATAGGGAGCCATATATGGATCAACAGGGTACTGGTATGATGGTGCATTAGCGCTGAAAGCGTGTTGCAGCTGAGAGAAGCTGTACTAGTCCGAAACACTGTAACCATACGGAACAGGCTGGCTGGCGGGGCTAGAGGAGCTGGAGGAGCGGGCATCATCAGATGTGTAGGAGGTCAAGGTGGTATAGGTGGAGTAAGGGTAGTCAAGTCCTAAAAAAATGCCAGCAAGTGGTGCATCAGTAGGCTGCTCATGCTCCATGGGCTCGGAGTCATCAGGACCCTCATCGTCATCCACATAGTTAGCTGTCTGAAAGCCAGGTAGAGCATAAACACGCTGCTCATGATGCTCGTAACGCTCCGCATGATAGCTGACATAATGGCTAGCCGGAACAGTAATCACAATCCTAGTGTCTAAATGTGAACGCGATGCCCTCCCGTCACCCTGGGTCTTAATGCGCTCATCGTCATCGTCTGCCTCCTGTCTCGGGGTGGTCTCGAAAGCTGCCTCACACTCAGCGTTAGTGATCTGGAGTGGTGGTGGAGGTGGATGCACCGACATCCTAGGCTTTCGCCCCTTCTTTTTGTGTTTGTTCTCTATGGCGGAGGCTTCAGGGGAAAGCTTAGCCTTGACAAAGGCAGAAGCTGAAACAACGTAACCAGATAGATCCGGACTAAATTGCTGAACTGGCTAACTCGAACCCGCTCCTTCCTTCCTACTTTCACTCTTTCTTCTAGATTTGGATGAAGATTTGTGCCTTCCAAACATCTTCAAAGAAATCTGCACCAAAACACAAGTTACAAAACAAAGTATATATATATATATATATCTATACTATATTATTAAGCATATTGGAGAGAGAAAGTTTAATGTTGAAAATCTTAAGAATTTTACAACAAAAAATGCATTGTGTACAATCCCTTAAAGCACATGTGTTGAATGTCTTAAAAACTGCGAGTAAAACCCTAGCTATATAAACCTTTTTTTCTCATTTCGCCTGCCGTCTCCAAATCTTTGTAGAAACCCTACCGTCCTCCTCTCTAATCTGACGAAAAAGCCATCTCCGGTGGGCCGACCATCAGCCGATGTGAAGATAGAAGGTGACCTGTTTCATTTCTTCTTCTTTGTTCTTCCTCTGCTTCAGATCATTGCTGATGAATAGGGATGACGCGTCTACCATTTACAAACCCTAAGTACTCATACATCAGATCTGCGCCTCAAATCGAGGGTTTATTTTTAGACCCTCTTCTCTCTCTTTCGCTGGTTTCTAATTCACTTTTCTATGATTTCAAAAATTCCAGATCTAATTTCACAAAAGACCATATCTGATTCCACAAAGTACCAGATCTTCAATAGATATCGTGATTCCACTACTGTTCGAGTATGTTTATCATCTGATTCTAAGTAAGCAACCAGATCGATGACGGTGGTGCTGGTGCTAGAGGAGTAGTGGCTTTAAATCGATGAAATCTAGGTAAAGATAACAGCTACGTTCATTTTAATTTTAGGGCTATGGCTGAGAAACTTCTTAATTTATGTTTTTGTGTTGTATTTGAGTGTGCAATGAGATGTATTTTGGTTGATGGTTGGATTCGGAGGTTGTAGACCTCGAACTCGGTTTTTATGTTTAATTTTTGTGTAAATCGAAGGTTACAGGTACAAGATGAACAAGTTTGGGTGTGAAAATATGGGGGTTTTGGGAAAACCGAAGGTTACAGGAATGAGAGGAACAAATTTTTTTTGTTTGCTTTTTGTGTTTCATCTGTTTTTTTCTGACATTAACAAATTTATTATATCTGTATGCTTGGTTAAATAAACTGAATATGTGTTGTTTTTGTAACTGTAGTTGTAGAAAAGAAGCTTAGTGAAGAGGAGCAAAAACAAATTTGATTGGCCAAGCAGCACCAAAATGCAAGGGGAAAATTTCATGCTCTCTTGATGCTAAAACAACATTAGCTATTTGATATGATAATGAATATAAGGTACTTAGTGATTTGACAGTCACATTCAAGTATATGTTTTGTGTGCCCTAATTTGAACAAGAAATCTTATATGTAGGTTTAAATCTTCAATTTGAACAAAAATCAGAATGCTAAGCTGCTGTTTTTAGTTTTAGACTTCCAATTTGGTTGTATTTTGACGTTTTGAAAATTTTAATCAGGTCGTGTTGTCAGGAATTGAAATGTAGCAGCTTCATGTAAAGTTTTCTTTATGCTGATTTAGAGGTGTACACATATTCTATGTTCTTATGTATGTATAGATTTCCAATTTGGTCATATTTTTAGAATGCTAATATGTTGTTTTTAGTTTCAATAAGAATCCAGTTTGATTAACTCTCTCATTTTAAAGTTTTTATTTTGGTTAACTCTCTCATTTGATCTAGATATTTAGATCATTTTGTAGGTTGGAAGACGTTTTTTATTACCGGTATGCAGGTATGGATCCATGGCCTGGTTTCAAAAGATTTCCGGTCTCCGCCCTGCGGTTCTATTTGGATGTTTTACATAAGTGACTTTAGACAACCGCCAGGATGCTACTTGCCACCACGGTACGGATTTGGGTTATTGTTCTTAGCTACAAGATAAATTTGCATAAATTGGCTTCAAATCGTTTTAATTTCTGCATTATTCTGATAAATCTGCCTTTTTTGGTTTGTGATCTCATGTTTTATGTTGTCTGTTGTTATTTCAGGAGCTTTTTTTCGTTTCTGTGCAGTTGCAACACCCTGGCTCGGTAATTTTTCGCTTTAATTTTAGGTTTGAATTTTGTTCTCCTTTAAAGTCTTTGTGTCATCCAAGGTTAGTTTCTTTCATGATTTCTTGACTTTTTGTTATTATATATATATATATATATATTAAATTAGGTTTAATTGTTGTTGATTGTGAAGGTTTAGGCTGCCAAACATATCCCTGAAAGCATGAGGGTTAATGATCTTTTCCGTCCTCTCATAACTATATAAAATGTAAATCATATTTGACAACCTGTGATTAATAGCAACAAATTTTGTATTTGAATTGTCAATTGTGTAATTAACATCTTTATAATCTTGAGCAGTTAGGACAGGTGGAGATAATAGCTTTAACAATAAAAAGTCTAAATCGAACAGTGTCACAACCATTGATTTACAATAACATTTAATCTTGAGTAAATAGATATGCAGCTATCAAGTCCAATCAAGACTAAAGAGACCAAGCTTCGGGTGGTAGCTATGACTTCTCTTTGACACGGGTCTGTTTGAACATCTTTACCAATTCACATATCAAATTTTTTTTTTCTGATCGTAAATTGTTCTTTTGATTTTAACAGGTAGTTTAAGACACGACCAATGTAGAAATTTAAATGAATCTTATTGGTTTATCATACATCCTGTTATGAGATATATATATATATATATATATATATATATATATATATATATATATCCATGTAGAAATTTAAATGAATCTTATTGGTTTATCATACGACCCCTGCCCAATTCCAGCTCATCCCTAGGTCGTGTCTCTAAATCAGTCTGCACAACACGCCCCGTGTGTCAATAAAACACGGCCCACGCCTATCCAAGCACGCCCTGTGCCCCTGACCACCTTGCAGAACGGCAGAAGTCTCTGACACAGCATGCCTCATGTTCCATGAAGCACGCCTCGTGGCCCTCTGACACAACACGCCCCGTGCTTAGTGTGGCACGGGCCGTGCCCACTCCAGCTGGTCTATAAATAGGAGAAGCCATCTTCATTTCTCCTTGCTCACTTCTCCTCCTCTCTTCCACTAGTTACCATCTTTTCGGTAGTAAGCCATTTTTTTTTTAGTGTTCTTGATCCACTCGTCAAAGATTGTAAGAACTTTAACTTATGGTGATAATGAATTGTTATGAATCTTTCATTGTCTATTAAGCATATCTTTAGACTAACATTTGTCAGCCTCAATCTTTCAAGTGTTAGTCAAGTTCTTACACTCGTTTGGGAATAAACAAATCTTTGGTGGGTTGATAAACTGTTTTTGTGATTGCTTTAAGGTGAACTAATGACTTTATAAAAACTCTTTTTATTGAAAGTGTATTACTAATTTTCTGAACCAAGCGTGCTCTACGTATCACAGACCATTTGGGGATTCGAAATCCCAAAGGTCGGACCTATGACACCCGGTCGGGGGAAATTGCATGATCCGAAAGGTGACTCGCGCCCCATGCTACATGATACGTTCGAGGTCCTTATGTCTATGTAAGCAAAATCGGCTGACCACGCAAGTGCATGCTGAAAGCATTTGGTTGGCAATGAGGGTTGGTAATATTTTGTCACTTCACGGAAGCCGAGATAATACGTGTTTATGAAATTGGCTCTGGTTACACCGGACGTGCATGCACGAGAGCGATGCACGGAAGAAACGGAACTTAGCCCCTTAAAAAGATAAGTTTTATAATAAAATAATCCGGCACGCAGGGTTGTTCCCCTGCTGGTACATGACGGCGTGTCGAGTACAGTAAGTCGGCCGGTTTGAGGGACCCCGTAACTAAGTGACGTTAGCTTCACTATAATTGTTCGCCAACAGCACTGCTCCCCGGGGTTCGTACTCCTTGCAGATGATCACATGGGAGAGAGGTGATACTTGATTTGAGGCTGAGAGGCGGTCCTGCTGCCTGTTGGTTAATAATCTTACGGGAAGGGTACAAATTACGGGTTACCAACTTCACCACTGATAAATCTCCTAAATGATATTATCAGTGATCGAGTTGATCAAGACACGCCTTTTTAGTGTAGCTATTTTGTTTTAAATTATTTTACATATATATATATATATATTACTAACATCTTCTCTTGAAGATTGCTCAGGTTAGACATCAACAACGATGAAGTATCAAGAGCCATCCTTTTTCTTTGTGTCTTTGATCGACTCCGATTCAACTTACCACTACTATACTGCCCACGATGGGTGCACTTGCCTGTGAATGTGGTGAAATAGTAGTTGTAAGTAAATCAGGTTTTATAAATTTAAAAGCTTCAAATACTAAAAAGGTGTCGCAAAATAACGCCATATTTTATATATACACCACAACACACCAAGCTTTTTGGCGCCGTTGCTAGGGACTCAAAACGAGGATTTTGAGAGAAATCTGAGTTGGCGGCCTAATCTTTGTATATTTGTATCATAATTTTTCTTCAACTTATCTTCTTAAGAGCCTAGATCTCTACCACTTGGTATTCTTCTAGAAAAATTTATAACTTTCTTTTTCTTTTTTTTTATATAGAATGTATATCAGCACGAGGTAGTATCCTGATCATACATAACTTAGACTGATTTTCCTTTTTCTGTTTTATCCTACTTTGGTTACTATTGATTCTTGTCTATCTTTTTGTGCTCAGGTAGTGTATGAAAATACAACAACCAGACGTAGTAGAACCACTCCTTGAACCAGAAAGATTTCTACACAGCAGACTCCGATCTCGTTTCAATACTGTTGTTAAAGTCATTCACAAGCCAATCCTAATGGCTCTCGAGCGGACCGTCATGGACTACTTAAGGCCAAATGCAGTCAATTTTGGTGTAGATATCGCTCCTCCTGGTGTCGATGCTAACAACTTCAAAATTCGACCCCAGTTGGTGCAGATGCTCCAAAATTCTGATACTTTTCACGGTTTACCCGATGAAGACCCTCACTCTCACATCACAAACTTCATTGAAGTTTGCAAAACATTCAAGTCCAACGGAGCATCTGAGGATGCCATTCGACTTCGCATGTTTCCTCCTGCCAAGACAGGCAAGCTCCTCACGGAAATCATCTCTTACACTCCAGAAAATGGAGAATCGTTGTATGACACATGGGAACGCTTCAAAGAACTCTTGAGGAAATGCCCTCACCATGGTCTCGTAATCTGGCAGCAAGTCTCCATTTTTACAACGGTTTGCATCCGCAAACCCGCCAGTATCTCGACTCCAACTCTGGTGGCATTTTAGGGAATAGAAGTCCTGAGGAATTCTTCTAAAAATTTGAAGATATTGCACAGACCAGCTTTCAGTGGCACACTTCTCGCAGTGCCAAACCAAAAGCTCTAGGTATGCACTCTCTAGAGGAAGCCACAGCCCTCAAAGCTCAAATTGAGGCCTTGACTTTTTTAAATTCAAGAAGCTAGAGACTTGAAAATATGCAGAAGTTGCTCCACGATGCGAAGGGTGTGGAGGCCCACATGTAAACTGGAGCTGTATGGTGGATGGTAAGCCCGAAGATGTCAACTTTGTGCAGAACCAACCCCGCCAGCAATATAACAACAATTCTGAGTGGAGGAACAATCAGAACACTGGGTGGAGAAACAACGGGAACAATCAGCAACCAGGTAACAACCAAAACTTCTCGCAGCAGCCGCGACAAAACAACAATTACCACACCAGCAGTTCATTGGAAGGACTTACTCGCCTTGAAGAATCCATATCCTGGATGTTCGCAAAAGCTGAGAGGAAGATGGAAGAAAAGTTTAGAAGCAATGATGTTGAACTTTGAAACCAGCAAGCCTCTATTAAAACACTCGAGAAGCAACTCGGCCAGATAGCAAAAACGATAGGCGAAAGAGCCCTAGGTTCTCTCCCTAACAACACAAAACCCAACCCCAAAGCGATGGTGAATGCAATAACACTCTGTAGCCGAAGGGTTGGTCCCGAGGAAGCTGCTCCAAGCACAACAACACCTACCCAAAAACAAACTAAAGCACCTATCCCTGTAATAGTGGAAGAAGTCATGAAAGACCCAAAGGTTCCTTATCCTAGCAGACTCGACAAAGCCAGAAATGAAGAACAGTTTGGTAAGTTCGTGAGCCTTCTAAGACAGTTACATATTAACTTACCTTTTCTTGAAGTCCTTTCTCAAATGCTGAAGTACACAAAATACGTGAAAGATTTTTTGACCAACAAGCGCAAAATAACGGAACTCAACTATGTCAGCCTAGAAGAAGAATGCTTTGCCATTCTTTCAAGCACTATTCCCCAAAAGTAGCTAGACCCTGGTAACTTCACACTACCTTATGTAGTAGGAAACATTGAAGTGTCAAATGCACTTGCTGATCTGGGGGCCAACATAAATCTTATGCCTTCCTCCATGTTCAATAAGTTACACCTCAGTAAACCTACTCCTACAAGGATGAGCATCCAACTAGTAGACAGATCAGTCAAGTATCCTTCAGGTATCGTTGAGAACCTTCTAGTCCAAATAGGAGAGTTCGTTTACCTTGCCGACTTTGTCGTGCTGAACATGGAAGAAGATAAGAAGGTACCACTTATCCTCGGACGACCATTCCTCGCAACAACCCAAGCGGTGGTAGACATGAGCAACGACACTCTAACGATGAAGTTTGGCGACCAGGATGCAACCTTCAACGTAGGTAAGAAATTGGATAGTACCCTGCAGATGGTGGACAACATCGAGTCAGGTCTAGCATTTGTATATCAACTAATAAACGAATGGAGGACGCCTCTCCTCCACCATCATTTTTCTAGACTAGGACTGCGGGTCTAGCCAGCGGACCCATACAATAAACGTGGCGCGCCATAGCGGCTAACCATGGAAGTCTAAATTAAAAGCAAGAAGAACAGGACGAACTTCAAAGAACATATCTTCAGGACGGTCATAATTCTGCCCCTTCTTTTCCTTCTTACTTTAACTTAAGATATCTATCTTAGTCTAGGATTAGATTAGTCTTTACTTTTTAGTACTAGTAGTTTATTACTAGTACTGGAGATCGAGGTTTGCCTAGTGTAAATCTGAGCTTAGGCCAGCAGCATCACCCCTCCTGAGACGCGGGCAGATTTACCGGATCTCTAGTACAAGTATTTTATATTTTAACTTAGTATTATAGGTATCAAATAAGGAAGACAATCAAGGGAAGCGAGCAAGAGCCAGGAGTTTCGGCAAGGCGTTGCGACTGCACAAGCACGACGCATGTCTAATCAGGGCATTTGGTGATAATTTTCTTACCCTTAAATTATTTAAATCACATTTTGCTTTGTTTGTGTAATTAAAAAGCACATTGAGGGAAATGTGCAATTTAAGTGTGGGGACGGGATTGTCAACCTTCGCTGGAAACACGCAACACTGATCTTTTGCTCTGCTCAAGAATGTTTTTCGAAAATAAGCCAAACTTTGTCTTCTGAAAAGCCAATAAAACCTATTTTTGGACCAAAATCGCCTGAATAAAAACTTTGTTTTCCCAAAATGAAAAAATTTAAGCCATTTGGTAACAATTATTAAAGCATCTTGGGAACAGCAAACCGAACCCAAAGTTTATTTTTATACAACTGGTACTTAAATCCCTTTTTCCCACATTTTCAAAGAGTGTTTGAACCTAACCCCTGTAAATATCTAACTCACTCCACCCTAACAAAATAGTGATTCAAGCCAGAACTTGGTGAGTGTATGCAATCCAGGATAGACAAAGTCGGGAACCATGTTTTCAGATGACTGAGGCCCCTAGGATAAACTCCTTTTCCTTCTTTCACCCCAAAAATCTTCTTTAACACCCAATTATATCCCCTAGTTAACCCCTTTGAGCCTAAACCTTTCATTTCTCAACCCGCAAATTTATTTGCACTTACCCCTTAACCCCTAAATAACCTTTTTCGCACCAAGCTTTGCACACCGCTAAATTTTTGACGCAATTTTACACCCCTTTTATTTTTGCAAAACAAAGATTTTGAAGAAAGTTTCTCAAGAATAAGTGACCACCCTACCACCAGAATACAATATTATCTGCCTGGACGATTGCTGCAGAACTACATCCGACTCAAGAGAACATCTACGCTGGTACGTTTGTTATTTGTCTAAAAAAAAGAGAGAGTAAAACTTTGTTAAGTTTTTGTATTTGGAAATAAAAGAGAAAAAACTCTTTGTAGTTACTATCCTCGGTCACGAAAACTTTGAACTTTCTGAAAAAATATAAGTTTTGTAACTTTTCACCCATTCTACATCAACTTCCAAATCCCTTAGCCCAAACCTACCCACAAAGCCCGTAAGCCCTCATGATGACAACATGAATTTCGGCGAGATCTGTGGCGGATTGATCCCTTCACAAGCCTATGACCCTTTCTTGATTCTACCTCGGTATGAGTGATCCCGCAAAGTCCGTACATATACTAACCCGAGTGTCGAGTTATCCCTTGTGAGGTGTACATAGTTGAATAAATCTAAACTTTTCAGTAAGTATAACTGTCACCCCTAATACTTCAATAAAATAACAACCAAATGGATAAGGATCAAAGTAATTGGAGGACAAGTTTTAAGCCAAGTGATTGGTCCATGACAGGTCAAGGACAAAATCAAAAAGGCGAACGGTAGCTATTTTTGAAAATACGTGAGCAACGGATCGTCTACTCAATCTAGCTAATCGGACATCGAAACGTAATTAACCGATTGTTTTATTGATCAACGAAGAACAATTACAATCAGCAAACACTTAGAAACAGATTCAGAGAAATACACTCAGAAACACACACTTAACAGAAATCTCACACGCTCAGAACTAACTAATACAAAGAACAAACTCCTATTTATAGCGACTGGCCGATCCATGTCCGAACCCTAGGTTCGGCCAGTCCGAACTCTAGGTTCGGCCAGTCTGAACTCTAGGACGGCCAGTCCGAACTCTAGGTTCGGACCACGTTCGGCCAGTGAGACTTGGACATGATCTTTTACTTTGCTTGATACTTCAGACGACGCACATATCAGGTATCAACAAACTCCCCCTCGTCGTGTGCAGTATCTCTTCAACATCATCAACTTTGTATCTTCAATCAAGCTCCCTTAAGTGTAGAATTCGTTCGTCCAATGAAATGAATCTTCGAACAAACTCTTCCTCAACTCAATCGTAGCTTGATCTTGAATACTTGATGAAATCTGATGTTTCTCTGGTCTTTTATCAACAACTTCAGAAGACTTGAAGTGATAATATCTTGCACTTTAACAATTCTGCATCAACAATTTAAATAATCTTGGCGCCAAAACGTCTCTTCGAGATTCCAAGATATGTTTTTGGAAATTTAATTTTGTATCACGTGTTGATCAGACCGAAAATAAAATAAAAACAAAATCTTTTTGGTTTTTAGAAAATTTATATCAAAACAAACCTAAAATCTTTATGTTTTTTCAAAGTTTATGCTAAAACATACCGAAAATCTTTTTGTATTTTTCTGAAATGAAATGAAATTGCAATACAGAATCAAACACTATTGTTGGTATGAGAAAGATCACTATATGGGATCATATTGATCATAACGCACTGAAGTACACTTCAATTTCAATTAATTGAAACACATAAGTCATGCTGATTGCCGGTATAATTTGTCCATATTTAAATTCAGGAAAAATCATACTCATAACATCTGGATATGTTAAAGTATTGATTAGATTTGCTTTGACCAGTGTATCCCACACTATCAGACATATTCAGACATTTTCTGTTTTTCTTTCCTTTTTCTTTTGTGTGATAGCACTTGTGATTTTTTCACAATGCATAATATTTTCATGATATCATCAACTGTGTTCCATGCAAAAAGAAATAAGAACGTTAAATCGTCTACCTTAAGGTCGATCTTTCGATACGCAGATAAGGCCTCAGATTTAACAAAATAAAAAGATAAAACAAGTTGAACTTGTATAACTCAACAACAATCAGGTCGGTACTCCCGTACACGCAGAGAAAGTCCGATGAGTTATACGAAACACCAAAGAAAATAAAGCAGAACGTCGAATGAACAACGATCAGGTCGGTCTTGAGGACACGCAGAGAAAGTCCGATCGTTTGACAAAATAAAGAAAATCAAACAAGTTTAAATCTTTGCAAAATAAACACATGTATACACAGTGACTTCCCAGTTTGAATTTCACACTTATTTTTCTTTTTGTGCCATGAAATATGCATCAAGATGTTATCCACATGGCCAAACATTAGTATTTAATGTTTATCACATCTGAATACTTTCTGATTTGCCGAGCCTACCAAGCAAATCAAACAATGATCTTATGGCCCTTTCATCTACTCTATCCATTAATCAGATACGCAAGCCAATATACCATCATTTCCCAATGATCAATTTCTCACAATTTTATATATTGTGCATGTATTCACCTTCCTTCTTTATTTATTTGGCATGTATTCACCTTCTTCCCATAACATGCTTTTTCTCAATTACGCCCCCTTACTTACAATTAATTCTCCCCTTTAAAATGAAAACTCTATTTTTGGATTTTTATTTTACACAAAACAAGACTCTATTTTTTTTTAATTTTTTAGAAAAACTTGTAAGCAAAGAAAAATGATCAATGAACACGGATAGTTTGCAGTTTTAGACTTCAGAAAATATGCAGATTTAGAAAATGTGAACATGAAATTTAAGTTATGCAGAATACTCCTCCATCAACAACTTTGCAATCGTCGATAGGTCTTCTAGAATTACCTGCACACTGGTCAAACTGATTAGTTTATACATGACCTGAAGCGAATTACTTCTGGTCGACCAGTGTCCTGGTTCTGCTTTGAAACCACCTTAGGTTTCCAATGTTGTTTTGGCAATTTTGTTTTTGATGAACATATCACAGGTGACTGTGACGATGAACCTACATTTTGAACCTGTTGAAACATTGGAACAAAACGTTTTTGTTTTTGAAAGAATTTAGGTTCAACTTCATCAAAAACTCTGCCACTTTCATCAAAAAAAATTGTTGGGCAAGTTTACCAAAAACTGGTTTCGTATGAAACCGTTATGGGGAATCAGCAGGTAGTGGACAAGCTTTTCCCATATGCCCTGTGCGGCGGCAAATATAACATATGCGCTTTGTTTTGTCCCACCTTTGATGTACCTGTGAAGAACAAACATGAATATCTCTAGCATGATCAGAATGAGAATCATATACCTGATGTCTGTGATCATGTACCCATTTAGATGTTGGGCTTCGAGATAAAGAACCATCAGAAGAAATTTTAGCTTTTTGATCCATCATGTTTGAAAGAGCAACATCTTTGACAAAAACCTCAGAAATCGTTCTGGCATCCACACAGTGAAGAGGAAATTCTTTATCAGATAAAAGCTTATTAGAACCTTTGAGCTTGTAGAATCTCTCAGGTTGAACTTTTTCAGCCTTAAAAACTACCTTCTTCACTTGCTTCAGCTTCAATTTCTTTAAATCTTGAGAAGATGATTCTGGAGCCTTCACATCTGTTATATATGTTGCTCTAAATCCCAGACCCACATGCTTTCCAACAACTTTCTCCTCAGATGTAGAATGCCCATTCTTTGCTAACCGAGAAAATTCAGCTTTCACTTCAGTCACAGTCCTCTGATCATAGAAGAGCTTCTCATTAAAGTCAGGTGTTGACTGAACTTTGTCACTTGAAGTAGCCGACTTCTTATTATCAGCAGAAGATGAACCAGATACAAATTTTGGAGATGGAAGAACCTCAGATGTCTTTTCCTTCAGCTTCTTACTCTTATTATTCTTCTTTTTCTTCACAACTTTGTCTTCCTCGGCAATAGATGATGAGACCTTTGAATAATCAAATTCAAGAACTTGCTCTTTCACTTCTTTAAATGCTTCTTTGATTTGAGCAGGGTGTGATGCAGTTTTATCAAACATTTTCTCAAAATTTGCATCATTAGCTAAAAAGCTTGTGAAAACTTAAGAATTTGAAACATTTTTGAGCAATCTGTTAGCATCAAGAACTTGAATTTTGAGATCAGAAATTTGCTGTTGAGCCTCAGCGAATTCCTTCTCTTTAGCTATCAATCGTTTCGCAACTTTGTGAGTTACAAACTTTTGCATGCGAAGATTATCTAAACCATCAAACAACTCTTTCTTGAGTTTATCTTCATTTCTCTTTTGAATCTCCAAATTTGCAGTTTGAACCTTGTTAACACTAATCAACTCACGTTTCTCATCTAACAACTTTTCCATATCCACTTGATATGCTTCAATTTTAGCGATTCTTCAACATTCTTCGTAAGCAAATCAAGCTTAATATTGGACTTTTCAAACAAGTTTTGAAAATCAGTAGCAGTATCTTCTGCTTCAGCCTTCCATTTCATAACTTCTTTTACCAACTCATCTTTTTCTTCACATAACCGTGCTTTTGCAGATTCGACATCCATTTTGTCTCGTTTAGAAATCTCTAAAGCTTCATTAAGCATTTTGATCTCATTAGTCAAACACTCGTTCTTCATAACCAACTCCATCGCATGATTTTTAGAAATCTGCAACTCTGAATTAACCAAAATAAATTCCTCAGAAAGCTTTTGAGTTTTATGCAACAATGAAGCATTTTCTTTCAACAGACTTTCCAAATTTTCAACAGATGCATAAGAACTTGGTGTTGAACTAGTATCGGAACTAGTATCTGAATAAGAATCATCTGACTGATCATGAGTAACAATCAAGGCTGATGAATCATATCCAAACCATTGACCCCGATCATAAATGTAAGTCCCAAAACGATCCTTACACGATATCAACGATCAATCGAAGGTGCGGAATCCCGACGATTGATTGATTCAAGAACAAAGATGAAAATAGTAAATGATAAAGAACACGATTAAACAATAAAACCTGGAACAAAGTGCACACGATTAATAATCGTCTGGTACACAAGCTTGACACAACCGAAAAGCCTCCTTGTCTCTCTCTCAACTGTCTAGCCCCTCATATGGGTAGTAAGATTTGTTTATAAAGATAAACAAATCTTAAACCTAATTTTCGGATTAGGCTAAACAGGCCCACTAAACACCCCTAAAACTCTTTCTAATTGGGCCCAAACATGTCTAAAATGACCCAATGACCCAATACAATGAAAACCCAACTATTTTACACCTATTCTATCACATAGGCCTTAAAAATAGTCCGCCAAGTGATGATTTAATACACAAGCCACAAATTATTCCCTTACAATCTTCCCCTTGGCTTGTGCTATTAAATGTCTTCTACTTTCAATCTTCAGACTTGCAGTCTTCTCCTTGGCTTGAGCATGGGTTGATGAAGATTCTTCTCTTTAACAATCTTCAATGGGCAGCATATGGGATGTTAGATGGCTCTCTCTCTTTATCAGCACCAGCTTGAACTTCAAATGTTAAACTCGTAATGAGAGGAGGATTCTCAAATACTTGCTTCTTCTTGAAAACCGTTGAGTCCTTGCTGAATCATCAGTAACTATCTTGACTTGCATGTGTCTTCAGAGGGCAAATTTTGAAAACCTCTGTCTTGGCATTCTTGAATTTCTTGTTGTGAGTGCTCTGCATCTTTTCTTCAATTAGCTTCCCCTAAACTTGAGAACGGTGTCTTTGGAAGCTTTACTTGAACAACCAACAAACTTCCCCTGAGCATAGGGTAAGTCCTTTTCCGGCTGGTTCTTTAACACGAACAGTAGCAACACTCATTGACTTTTCTTCTCCATGACATCTCATTTAACCTGTCATGCACAACATGGAACAAACACTGACCAGACAATGATGACTGGTTATTGAGTTAGCATTATTTAACCAAACAACTTCCCCTGAACCCGAGGACTCTTCGCATTATCTCCCTCTGAGGTTCTGAGGGAGGGTCAAACTTTCTTGCATAAAACCCATAAAAAATTTATTTAAAACTTCTCAAATCAACCTGGCCAATTCATAAACTTAAGATAACACAAAAGAAAAATAAAATTAAAAACTAACATACCAAATTTCTAAACGAGAAGGTTTTATTTTGGGATCAAACCGTCTTTGTCTGAACTGAGGAACCCTTTTCAGCATCTGTTACTTGAACACGTCTAGGTGATTGCCAGTATATTGGTCCTTCTTAAACCCATGTTCCTCATTTTCCCGGCTGTTTGTCACTTATTTATCTTTTAGGTGCATTAATTATGAACATCCGACAGTCACACACAAATCCTAGGTAATTAATATGTGCAGTGTTGGTACATTATATGTGGCAACGGGCTGGATCGAATAGAGTGTTGAAGACAAATGTTTGACCTAGTTTTGTATTGGCCGAACCTTGGCCGAACCCAAGGTTCGGCGACTCCGAACTCTGGCCGATCTTCAGGTTCGGAGGTCAGGTTTTAGGTGTCTATAAATAGGTCGTTTGTCTTGTAATTTACTAGTTGTTCATGAGAGCTTGTGTGTGTGAGAACTAGTGTTTTGTACTCTGAATCTCTGTAATCGTTCTATTGGTTAATGAGATTGAGTCGTTTTATTTACATTGATTGTTCTCGTTGTTTATCACGTTATTGATGTCGAACTAAACCGATCCACACGCTCCAGCGTTTTCAAAGTGGTATCAGAGCTTTCTGGTTGTGTTTAGGTTCGATTTGATTCAATTCGTGAGTCACAAAGCTCGGTTTCATCTTTGTTTTTCAAAATTCTCGTTCAAAACAGCATGTTTTTCGTTCAATATGCTTGTTTTTGCTCGTTTTGGTTAGTTTGAGTGTCCACAGCTCGAGAGGTGTCATTTTGAGTGAGTTTTTCCGAAATTCTTTGGTTTTTCGCGTTCGGCCGAACTCCACGTTCGGTGTAACTGCTCCGAACTCCAGGTTCGGAGTACGCTCGGCATAACCGCTCCGAACGCCAGGTTCGGTGAGGTTCGGTGAAGTCTCGGTGAGGTTCGGTGAAGTCTCGGAGTCCTGTTCATAGTTCGGTAAGGTTCGGAGCTCGTTCGGTGAGCGTTCGGACTAGATTTATCGTTCGGTGAAGTTCGGACTAAGATCGGAGGTTCTTCGGAGTTATTGAGGCTCGGCGAGAGATCGGAGGAAGTTTGGTGAAGTTCGGACTAGTTCGGACCAGTTCGGACAGATCAGATTTTTCAAATTTTGAACATGTCGGATTTTCAAGCATTTGCTGCTATTCAAACTCAAATGCAAGCGTTACTCAACTATGACAATGAGATTGGAACAACACAAAAAGTTCCAAAGTTGCTCAAGTTCGAAGATTATGCCAATTGGAAAAAGAGATTTGAGGCATATATCGGAACAACGGATCCAGATTTATGGATTGCTATGGATGCACCGTATGTGTATCCGGTTGGTGCTAACAATGTTCCCATCATGCAACGTAATCTGGATCTTACACAGAAAGCTGATTATGTTCGTGAGCAGAAAGCATATGGATTGATCACTCAAGCATTACCAAAGGAATTATTGCATCAATTTAAAAGTTGCAAACATGCTCATGAGTTATGGTCAACTCTGAAGGAGAGATGTGAAGGCAATGAGCAATATAAAAAGAGCAAGAAAAAGGTTCTGAACAAAGAATTTGACAACTTCAAACACTTTGAAGGTGAAGGTGTTTCTGAACTGATTTCGAGGTATTGCCATTTATTATCCGAAATGGATACCGTTCAAATCAAAAAGGATGATGAAGAGCTTAAAGAGAAACTACTTGAAGGTTTACCTTCTAAGTGGGAATCATATGTTTTGATGATAACAAATGATAAAGATTTTTCAGAATTAACTTTTGTGAAATTGTTGGGCAAGTTGCAAGCAAGAGATTTGGAAATGAAGAACGTGAATACTACTCCTGCTGAAGTCCAGAATCCGGATGTCTATTACGGATCAAATGCTGCTACTATTTCGGGTAAATCGGGCAAGACAGCAAATTCTGCTCCAGCAACGGCGTTCATGGCTGGAAGTTCACATTTACCAAATTCAGGAACTAGTTTGGGATCTAATAGCAATGAGTATAGTTATAGTTCTGGAGGTTGTAGTGCTTCAATTCCGGCGAGTAATTTGATGGATAAAAGCAAGATGGCTATGTCTGTGTCAACAACGGAGGATTATATGGCACTAGTGTCTGCTTTGGTGTCATCTTATTATGGACTTATCACTGGAAAAGTAAGCAATGCAGAGCTAACTGAGGAAGATTACGATCAAGTGGATCCTGATGACTTGGAATTAATGGATATTAATTGGCAATTTGCTATGCTTGCGAGGAGGGTTAAGAGATTCTTGAAGAAGACTGGAAGAAAAGACCTGAATTCTGGAGGTCGAATCGGTTTTGATAAGTCGAAAGTGAGATGTTATAATTGTTCTAACTTCGGACACTTTGCTCGAGAATGTTCTCAACCAAAGAAACAAGAATATCAGAAATTTAATTCCAAACCATCTGCATCTGGAATCAACAATTCATCGACCTCAGGGAGTTCTTTAAATTCTAAATCTAATTCTGAACCCACTAAAGCTTTAGTATCTCAAGCAGATAAAACCTATAATTGGGGTAATCAGTTTACTGATTCATCTGCTTTGATTGTTAAACATGTGCAGGATGATGATACTATGACAGAATCCACTCAAGATGGAGATGATTCTCATGGTGACGTCATTGGTGAAAGTTCTGTTGAAGTTAATGATGATAAAGTTGCTTTCATGACAAGCCTATCTGAGAAGGCGGAATCTAATGCTATTCTCTTGTTGGAAAAACAAATTCAACTTCTGACTGAGGAGAAAGAGGCATTAATCCGAGAGTGTGATGCAGCGAAGGCTGAAGCAATTGATGCAGCGAATGACTTTGAGAATCTTTATCAAAAGAGTTTACCGCTGAAAGAAAAATATGACAAAGCGCAACAGAATGCACTGGAAATTGCAGACAAAATGATTGCACTGCAGAAAGAGATGCATAAAATATCTGAGGAGAACAACAGTTTGAAGCTAGAAGTCGGGTCACTTAAACGAAGCAATATCACAGAATCAGTTGCTCTCATGGCCGACGCTTCGAAGGTAGCTTCGTATCCTCATTTATGCAAGTCTTGTGATGAGTTTGCTATCGCTAAGAGTACTCTCT